>APFE031410459.1:71731-242384 GCA_000404065.3 Pinus taeda | reverse complement strand
TGGCAGTTCAGTTGGGGATGGATCTATCAGAAGCCCAAAAGCATAGAATGGAGCAGTTGAATGAGCTAGATGAGATCACACAAGAAGCAATCCTAAGAATTGGTCTAGTTCAATATCAAAGAGCTAAGTGGCATGATAAATACATCAAAGAGAAAAAAGTTTCAAGAGAGACTGGGCATTGCTATTTGATTCCAAGTTTAAAGACTTCAAAGGGAAATTTCAGACTCATTGGCTTGGGCCATATGAGATTGAGAAAGCTTTTAGCAATGGAGCAGTAAGAATCAAAACCATTGATAAATTTCAAACTCCTCCTACTGTGAATGGTCACCGATTGAAGATCTATCATAAGCCACTCTCAAAAGAGGAACTTGTCAAAAAATTTCAAGGTAATTCTGCAATAAGGATGGTGAAGGAGAATCCTTCTTCTCTGCTGGCCTAGCCTTTGTTCTTTTATGTTCTCCAAAAAAAAATAAAAATGTATAAGCCTGAAAACTAATCACTGATTGGCAGTCTTATACAGAAAATACAGTGCAAAAATCAGGAACTCCTAACGCCCTATATTTTCCAAAAAAAAAACTCTCTCTCTCTCTCTCTCTCTCTCTCTCTCTCTCTCTCTCTCTCTCTCTCATTTTCATTCCACTCCATCTCATTTTCATTCCACTCCACTTCATTTCATTCTACTCCATTTTCATTCATCTCGTTCCA
Organism: Pinus taeda; assembly: GCA_000404065.3. Lineage (NCBI taxonomy): Eukaryota > Viridiplantae > Streptophyta > Pinopsida > Pinales > Pinaceae > Pinus > Pinus taeda. The sequence continues at coordinate 241,679 of APFE031410459.1, read as the reverse complement.
TTAATAAAAGTTTTATGACCATTTTCATTCATTCAGCCATCATTTATCCATCTCATTCAGGTATAAGATCGTTGAGTCAGTTTCCACAACTGCAAACTGATTCTGCAGCTAGTTGTGTTTTCACAGCCAACACCTTGTCATTCAACATTGGGAGTTAGATGATATGCAAAAAAAATAATAAAAATAAAAATGCAGGTATGACCAAGGACATATTATGAAGACATGGGGCACCTAAAGGCATCAACAAGGCAGCTGATCAAAGGTATGGACAACAAGTGGCAAACATTCCAAGGTATGAGTAAAAATTTATTTCAAATAGCATTCAAAACACATTTTTGCATAGTTATTAAATCAAAAAGCTCCACTATATGCAATGATTAGTGTGATAGCCTCCATAACCATTTCGTTCCACGATATTCCTCCATGAACCATACATTTATTTTTCCAACGACCTCATGATTAATTCTCGGATTTAACTCAAGTTTGGATGCATTTTCACATTCCACCTATAATTATGGGACGTGGTTGATTTGATTATGGTTCTCCTCCACCGCATAGATTCCGCAGCCATTTCATTAATGTGCTTATGTCTACTCCACATCCGTCCATTTTAAAAATTTTGTCGTCACTCCCCTATTATTTTATTGAAGCCACAGCTACATTACCACCTCATTTACATAAGTTTCCGCTCTATTCCGGGAATTCACTTCGGCTACCTATCCTCTGTTTTTTGCTTACAGTCACTGATTTTCTCCATAAACCCTATTCATTTTCATTAATCCAGCCATTTCACCTCCGCTAAACCCTTCTCACGCAGACAAATTGTTAGAAGAGAAGGACAAAATGTGTCTGTTGTTGAGGGCAGAACCGGAAGGGCCCAAGTTTATGGAGGGATACCCACAACTAAAGAACATGTTGAAAAAGGCACGATGGCTTCGGTTTATTCACAAGTTCGGAGGCTATAATGAGGAGATTACAAAAGCCTTTGCGAGGTCTTTTAATGGCCTGGAGGTGGAAATTGGGGACCTCAAGTTTACAGTGATCGAGGCATCCATAGAAACTACTACAAAACTCCCTCAAGAAGGAGAACGTTGGTTCAAGAACAAGAGTTTTGACAAAAAACCTTGGAGGGTTATCCTACGCAATCCAGGTATGGATGTAACTATATTTAAACGAGGAATTATTGTCCAAGCTTTAGAAGAGAAATGGACCAGTTTACTGTTGATTATTCAAAAGTTCATTACGTGTGAAGGCCATTTTGGAGCAATGTATATGTATCATACTCAACTGTTGATGAACTTCTTAGAGAATCAAACCCTAAATCTGCCTTACTTTTTATTGCTAAGCTTGAAAAAGATGTACACAACAATCCAAAAGAATATAGAGGATATAGAACCCCACTTATATCATCATGGGCTGGTGAAAATTTTAATTGAAGACCAATTGAAGAAAAAGAGGGATACCTGGGAACGGTTTTTAGTGAGAAATTATTTTCAAGATCCTCCTGAAATGCCCGAGAGCAGTACAATAAAGAAGAGTAGGAAAAGAGAAACTGGTGTGAAAATTCAAGACCCTCCTATTAGTGGAACCAAAGAAGTTAATCAAGAAGAGAAACTCGAAAGAACCAAGGATAAAAAGCAAAAGAAATTGAAAGGAAAAAGAAACATAGAGGATGTCTACCAATCACCAGAACCTTCCTTAGAGGAGGACCATCAACCACTATCTGAAAGGCTAACTGACCTCCAAGGACAATCAGCTGTAGCCAGGTAGAAAGAAAAAGAAAAACAAAGTATTGAGGAAGAGGTCACTAGCCCACAACATTTAAGAAGAAGCAACAGGCTTAAGGGAAAGTGGAGAAAAGAACAAACAAAGGGACCCCATTTTATTGACTTGGGAGGAACACCAGAACAATCTTCAGTTGGCCGTAGCCCACCTCATTCTCAGCCAAACATTGAAATTAGTCCTCCAAATGTTGACATAAGTCCTTCTCGGCCAGACTTTGAAACCAGTCCTCCTCAACAGGACTTTGGGGTCAGCCCAAGGGAAACTTCACCCGAGATAGACCTAAATTACCAGGAGATGTATGATTATATAGAATCCCTGGAAAAGAAGGCCACAAAACAAAGCTCTTCATCCATGCCTCATCCAGCACAAGACGCTCAAATCCAGTCATTGAAACAGGAAATTTTTGAGTTAGAGGTCCTAAATAGACATATTAAACATGAAAATGAAGCATTAAAGGAGCAGAGAAAACTAGATAAGATCATTCATGATAATACCATGCTACATCTTGGGCTATGGTAGAAAAAGAACAGGAAATTAAAGAAAAAGTGCAAGAAGATAAGTAGAGCACTGATCAGTCTCAAATTCAGATCCTTGATGAAGAAGCCCAGGATGTTAGCAACACCAAGAAAGAGAAGAAGGTGGTTGGATGTATTGGCAGAAGTTTCAGAGCATATGATTTTAAGGGGGGATAGCCAAAATTTTGGTTGCATGGGGACATGCAACACCTTCACAGTGGGGGTATGTTGAGCCCCAAACTTGCATCTTTCCTACATATTTTTCTAGCTTCTTTCCATTTACCTGAACCTCCTAAGCTGTCAATATCATTTCATATTAGTTATAAAAGAGCATTTAAAGTGGTTTCTTGACTATGTCTTTGTATTGTTGTTTGGACTAGATTTTTGCTTATGAGCTACAGAATCTTGTCACTTTCCGCAGCTAGTTCAACTTTCCACAGCTATTTTTGTTAAAGTCTACATTGAAAGTGTCATCAGGCAAATCGAGCCACATGGACAAGTTGGAAATGGCCTGGACATGGGTCAAGTCCCATTGGTCCAGCTGGATTCGTCAAAGGAGGTTGTAGTCAACGGTGGTCAAGCGGTGGTCAAACAAGAGAAGTCCTACATCAACAGGACTCCGTTTCAGGCACGTAAAGATTTTTGTGACCGTTTCTAGATCTTTGGAGGCACACTGACACCTGTAGGCTGACCACGATGTGGATCCAACAAACGTTTTTAATACGATTGCCTAATCTCGGCGACCATGCTGCTAAATCCTTGGAAATTGTTCTTCACATGTCCTCTGTTCACGTAGTTTTCCAGAAAGACAGTTATGAAACCTTTGTTATAAATACTGCGTTCTGATACGCATAATAGTTAGCTTTTGATATGTAATTTTTGTTGTTAAGAACCACTGTGCCATGGCACTAGCTTATTGTTGTAACTCTGTTATGAGATATATATAAGAAGACTCTGTTCTCCATGTTTGCGTGAATGTTATTTTGAATTGATCATTTATTGGCCGAGGTTGCAGAGGGCCCCTGCACACCGAGGTTTCATTTTCCTTGTTGTTGTATAGTCCTTATGCATCAGTTCTTTATTCTCACTGCATATGTTTATAGTTGTTCATTTGTGTATATATATATTTAACATTTTACTATTGTTCATGATTTTACAAGTCTTGTTTAACGTTGATCAGTGTGTGCAGGTTTCAAGATAGGTTAGGCAGCCCGGGCATTTGCATATAATTTTCATGATGACTAGTGATATGGAATTGATCCTCTGCTGATTTTGGTTTTCCTATTTTCTTTTAATTCCAGTTCTTTTTGGTTGAGTTTTGTTTTGATCATTTGCTTTGTTAAGATAGTTAGAAATCATCTTGCTCATTTCATTGACAGTTACCTTCGAAAGCCATAGTGAGACTACTGGCGAGGGATTGAAATATGGATGTTGTGAATTGATTTTAGTTTCCTTTTCTACAATTAGATCATTGGATTGCTCATTTCATTGACGGTTACCTCTGAAAGCCATAGTGAGACTACTGGTGAGGGATTGAAATATGGATGTTGTGATTTAATGTTAGTTTACTTTTCTACAATTAGATAATTGGATTGCTCATTTCATTGACGGTTACCTCCGAAAGCCATAGCAAGACTACTGGCGGGGGATTGAAATATGGATGATGTAATTTGATTTTAGTTTTACTTTCTTTGCAATCTTTGATTTCTTTGAGTGTAGTAGCTTAAATCAATTTTCTGTATTTAGGTAGCAATAGAGATGATAGTTTCATAATCAATAGTTCGTCAATTACTTGTTTTAATTCGCAGCATCTTTTCATTCTTGATTGAAGTATTATTTTTCACTAGTATGTTCTAAAAGTGTTAAGACATGGGAATCCTTACAAAGGACATAATTGCCTTAAAACTTATAACCAGACCTGCCTTCTAGAAATTTAGGAATAGGAATTCCATAAACAAAGATAAAAACCCCCAAAACAACATAAAAATCAAAAACAACAAAAGTAAGAAATAGGTTATCTTGCACATATAGTGCGCCACACTTCGTCAGCTTACGAATCCCGGATTGAAAATTAATGTAGCAATTTAGGACACACTAAATTGACCAAACACAGAGCACATGATTTACTACTTAAGTCAAGGCTTAGTAGGTCTTGAACTATGTTATTCTCCTATTGAGAAATTGGCCTTGGTAGCTATCCATTTTGTTTAGCGACTTCGTCATTATATTCTGCTATACAAAACATTTGTCTTAGTAGCTGTCAATCCTTTTTAGTTTGTCCTCAATAGGTGAGAAATTGGGGACAAATACAATTGATGGATTATTATTTTACAAGAATTTGATCTCGAGTTCTTGTCAACTAAGTCTAAGAATTCATCGGTTTTTATGGAATTAATTTCCGAGCTACCTTGTGAAGATATTGTTTATGACAAAAATTTCCAAGACGAACATTTATTCCTCATTTCTTCACAAGGTCCCTGGTATGGATATATCATCATATATCTCTAGACTTCGAAGTTCCCACCTGCTTCCTCCAAGGATGAGCGTCAAAAGTTAAGTCACCTTGCGAAAAACTATATTATCATTGGTGATACATTATATCGTTGAGGGGTTGATTCAATCCTTAGGCGTTGCTTAACTTTAGAGGAAGGAAAATATGTACTCAATGATTACCACCATGGAGCTTGTGGTGGTCATCTATCAAGGCTTGCAACAGCCCAAAAAATCTTGCATGCTAGCTACTTTTGGCCTTCAATTTTTAAAGATTGTATTGAAGTGGTTAAACATTGCCACCCTTGTCAAGTCTATACTCAGAAGATGTGCGTGCATCCATCTCCTCTTTTCCCTATTATCACTGTCGGTCCTTTTATGAAGTGGGGCATTGACTTTACCACTTGTAATCCGCCTTCAGCGACTAACCACAAGTATATTATAGTGGCCGTAGACTACTTTACGAAGTGGGCTGAGGCCATGCCTACTTATAAATACGATAGTGAAACAGCTGCATTGTTTCTCTTCAATTAGATTATTTCATGTTTTGGTATCCCGAGAGAGATTGTCACTGACCATGGCAGTCACTTCTAGAACCAACTGATGACTGAATTAGCTCTTAAGTTGGGCTTTTGGCAGGAGCATTCGTCTCCATATTATCCTCGGGCCAATGGGAAAGTCAAAGACATGAATAAGTCCCTTAAGACGACCCTGCAAAGGACAATTGACAAAAATCACTCCAATTGGCACATCATGTTGTACCTAGCTCTTTGGGCGTACCGAACCTCAGTGAATACTGCCACCAGTTTTACACCCTTTCAGTTAGTTTATGGGCTGGAATCTATTTTTCCTATTGAATGCGAAATTCCATCCCTTAAGTTAGTTGTTGAGCTTCTTCGAAATAGACCTCTAGTCTCAAAGAGCACCTCATTCACTTGGAACATCTCGATGAGTAACATCGAGATGTTGCCATAATAAACGAGGCCCATAAGAAAAGGGTTAAAACTCAGTATGATAAAGTTGTCCATCCTTGGGTCTTTTCTGAAGGCGACCTTGCCTTGGTCTATGACCAAGATAAAGACACCTTGGGGGCAGGCAAATTCAAGTCTATGTGGTATGGTCCCTTTATAGTAAAATGAGTTTTAGGAAAAGGGGCTTATGAATTAGTCAATTTTGAAGGGAACAAGTTGGTGGAGCCCCAAAATGGGCTCTACCTCAAGAAGTATTTCACTTAGGTTACAACCAAGCAATTATTTTTTTGTATATTTTGTATTTTTGTACATAATTGTCAAGCATTTTTGTGATATAGACCCTTTTTTTATCTTCTTTGGCAAGTGTTGATGGATGACTTGGTCTATTTCGGATTTGTCGATGGTGCTAGTCAGCACACTTGGAATCTCGCTTCCGCAGCTTGGGTGATTTATTGTCCATCTAGTCAGTTGATGGTGTCAAGGGGAGTATGTATTGGTCCTGCTTCAAATACCATTGCCGAATATACTGTCATTATTAATTTACTATCTGAAGCTATTTCGTATGGAATTGATTCGTTGGTAGTGTATCTTAACTCACAACTGGTAGTGTCACAATTAAATAACATTTATCAAGTTCGTGATCCTTATTTATATTACCAATTTTTGAGAGTGAGGGTGTTGCAACGATCATTTGTTTATATTACATATGTGCACATTCCATGATCTGAAAATTCATTAGCAAATTCTATCACTAATCAAGCATTAGATTGGCATATCAATCATTCGTCAAATTAAAAACAAACATAAAAAATTTGGAACTTCCTGTGTATACATAAAGTGTTCAAAAAATAATATACAAAATTGGGACTAAATGCCCATAATCATGTCCAATCTATCTATCGACCCAGCTCAGGATGAGCGGCTAAGAAGGTAACTACTACATTGGCCACACGCTGAATTATGCAGACCTAGTCCCGTGGTACTCCTACCACGTGGTGCTACATCTCCTCAGGTAGGTCCTCTATGGCTACCATCAGTACCCGATGAGTCAATCTCACCAAGTTTCTATGGACTACATATAAGACCCTCTCTGTCTCAGCAGCTACCTCTTTGGCACCTCTTCTACGATGCCTATGCTGCGGGAATCCATCTGGTCTCACTGGACCCACATCTAGAACATGATCATTTTGTCAATATTTTATCCCATCAAAAATATTTCTAAGATCATTTCATATTTAGAAAAAAAAATAAATAAATAAAATCTTTAAAATTGACAAAAACTTAAAAAATTGTTACCTGTGTCTCCCCATGTTGTGTTTGGTGGCAATACCAAGTCTGTATCTCCTCGCAAATCCATGCCAGCATAAGGGTAGTCGTCGACTACGATGATTTTTTAGTCCCACTAGGCAAAAAACTCATCATCGAAAAGTCGTCCTCAACACGTCCCCACCTCCAAGGTGTTTCATCATGTCAACCCACCTACCCATCCGTGGATCCTTTGGGTTGCTGATAGAGATAGATACCTTAGGACATAGCCTAGGTACCTTCTTGGAGAAGAAGTAGCATAAAATGGTTCCATATCCAAATTTTTTAGATTGACCTTTCTGAATGGAGGTCAGCTGGTTCTTCATGTTGGTTATAAGAGGTGTGCACCAATCAAACACAATGGTTAGGCATTCCACTACCAGGCTCATGGACACCCATGAAGCCTGATGTAGTGAAGCTGATCCATTTACCCTAGCAATCATAAATAGCAGAATCCTGAGAGATAAACTATCCACGTGTTTGATTGGAGTCTGACTTCCAATCTTTCTTGAATGCCCTGGATAGTATATGTGTACATAGTCTTCTACTGAAAGACTACTCTGTGTCCTACCAGTCGAATGCACAACCTCCCCTCTTTGGGAGAGACCTGTGATAAAGTAGATGTCTTCCACCTCAATCCTGAGAGGCATTTGATCTATCATGAAGGCATCATCCTCCACACTCCAGTAGTGGATCAGTAGTTCGAGCAGGCGTGTGTTCACTTTCATGTTCAGCATTTTGAAAATTTTCAACAAGCCACACCCTCTCAAAGCATCTAGTGCAATTTGGTCATTCATTACCTCATTGTTAATTGTGGTATGCACTCTCTCTCCATGTGATGGTAATCCTGAAAAGAAATGAGTTTCAACCGTTACAATTTGAGTTTGAATTTCAAATCGCGTACACACAGATTCCCTTTACACACAGTCACATGTAGGGCCATCGTATACACAGGTTGGTCATAGCCAACCCGCGTGTACGTAGAGTTGGATTTTTTGACAAGAATTCCCATGGTCAAATCTTAATTAAAACTTCTAAAAAGCATCACAAAACATTGCAAGTATGGTTTGAGGGCTACCTGGTAACTTTGGCACGATTTGAATGGTTGAATTCTTCAGAGGCAAGTTTGCTCCTTTTTGATCCTTATATTTTTTCCAAATGCAAATGAAAATTTTGTGAGTCTAAAATTCAATATATAGCTTTGAAATTTCAAAATTTTCTCTCAAAACTTGTTTTTTTGTCTCATGAATTTTTTGAATTGTCAGCTTGGATTGTCGAGAATGAGTTATTGTTTCAGGGTATTTTGGACACTTCTTCGAGATCTTATTTCGGTCCCATGACCGCTAACCCGTCATGGCAGGTATTGTTTACTTATTGGCATATAGGTTAGGGAAACCATTTTTTCCATTACATCTTGCATACTAGCCTCCGTTCAGTGATACATCAGCCATAAGGTTGACCCCATCATGTCTTGGTTAACAAACGATGTTCACTTGCTAATTTTTAAATCATGATGCGATGGTAGATCCATCCTTTACAAGGGCATCGTAGTTAGCACCTCACTGACATTGGTTGCCCATGTTATTATATTGTGTAGGCTCGGGAGTCCTCTTTAATCCCACCATGACTTGTGCATTGAAGACACATTCTCCTTTCTTCTACACTTATTTCTGGCCTTATACCCTAGAGGCTCCTTTGTGTTTTGTTGTACTGTTGCATTGCATTTTGACTATTTGTACCTTTTGGCCTTGAGCCTGCTTCACTTGGACTCGTGTTTAAGCCACTTATTTGACCATATCTTCTACAAGATCAACCATGCAATCGCTTAGCTTCTACAACTTGACACACCCTTTGACCCATGGAAGGAACATCCCTTTGAGTGTCCTTGACCAATTTTGCCTCCCTGCATTGGGCATAGCATTGTTCCCCTCCCAAGAACTAGATCATCTGTTTCTCTGACACTCATTCTTTCCACTATATTATAGCATTCTTTTATTCTTTTTCCAACTTAAAGAAAAATACAAAAAAAAATTATATATTCCAAAAAGGGCGGGAATGGGACAACATTTCCATATATTGTTGGCAGCTAGAGTCAGTCATGTCGCCCTTGAACAAAGCACTCAAAAGAAAGTCTCTCCTCCATTTTGCGGGGGATTTAGTTTCGCTTAGGTATGCCTTAACCTTGTTGTTGAGTTAGTTCTTCTCCGATTGGTTACCTCTTCCAATCATATGGAAATTTTGCTCGTGCCTCCTGCATGACGAACTTATACAGAGTTATCATATGGTGCCATACAGTCATCATTGAGTCATGCTTTTGTTAAATGGAAGTTAGCCTGAGTCAGCCTCTTTGCGGTGTCTCTTGACCTATTTTTAGTCAGCCATCCTTGGTTGTCAGTATCGTGTTTGTCATCACAACAGTTATATTGGTCCTTTTCTTGTGCTGGTTTGAGAAGGTCTCCATTGACTTCTTGTTGGCAGGTCTTGTCCTTATCGATAATGACATATTGCTCTGAGGGCGGGCCTATAGCCGCATGCTGGCCCTATTTTCATTATTGATAGGTCACCTTGTGCTCAACATCGATTAGTATCATGGGTCTTTGAATGAGTGGTTTCCCTTGTGTTCAACTTCAACTTTCATTATCACACATTGGGATTCATGCAGTGCCTTGGTTTCCATTTGACCCTATTAGTGGATTCCTCGCCTTTATGTCATCTTTCATTATTGGTTGGTTCAGAGGGTTACTATCGTGCACTAGCTACATCTTGCGTACGCAGTAAACATGCTTCGGTCGGGTTACTACATCTTTTTGGCCCGATTCCTTCCACATTATTGGCCTACGGGTTACACTCGCACTAGATTGATGAAGGATGCCTTAATGCCTTCCTTCTAGCAAATCTTTTCCTATCGACTACAACTCATTACTCAGGGACAAAGATCTAGAGTCCATTTGGCAGTACCTTGGGGTTTGCAGTCATCAGTGGTAGATTACTTTGCTATCGACAGTGGGAAACCATCATTGTCCCCTGATTGATAGATTCTTCTAGGTGTTTGACTCAGCTCATTCATCCGCACTTGTTAGATTGTACTGGGTACCTTGACTCTCATTATCATTATTGGTGAGTAGTGTCGCATCTCTTAACGATATACATCAATGACTGGTAATCAAACGATTTCTCATATGGTCAACCTCAAATAATTTATTCCCATTGTGTAGAAATGTACCACGGTGGTCGGTGAAGACCTCGGGTTGCATCAACATGTTTTGGTTCACTTGTCAGTTGCTCATGTTACTTCTAGTCGACACCATCCACCTTATATGTTGCAGTCCTTCACAGCGACATCTTATATGTTGGCATCCGAGTTGAGATGTAGTATCATCTTATTCCATCATGTTCATTTGGTACTATTGGGATTAGTTTTTGGTATCAGTGATCAGCTTGATATTTTAGCCTCATTGATCATCTTCTTATATGTGATATTCAGAGATGCACTTTTGATCACGATCAGATGATCCATTATGTACTTTCAGTCCTTTACACTTGTATACATAGTGGATCCACTTGTACTTGATATGCGTACATGCTTTACTTTCTTTGAGCATGGGTATTCCCCCCTCAGACAGCTATTTCTTTCTGATCTCTTTTTGATGGCTTGGCAGAGTAAAATCTGGTGAAGTCCTTCTCAGTTTCGACATGTTTCCTTTCCATATACTTAATACAATTTGGCCAGCATGTACCCCTTCTGACCTCATATATTAGGGGGCATATGTTATAGCTCCAAATATCACCCTTGGTATTTGTGATGCTTGGTTTATGGCCTAGGGCAACCCCTCCTTCCAAACATGGTCCAAATATTTTAAAAATAGTGTTTTAATCCCTGTACACTACTTTGCCCTATGATAAAAGTGTGTACATGCAAGTTAGTAAATACCCAACCCACTTATATGTGTTAAAACACTTTAAAAAAAAAATTCCTTAACTATGGGCAGATTTCACGAGTTTTACCTATTGATTACCTCCTAGTGACCATGGCCCAACTGTTTCCCAACTAAAAAACTAATTGGGAGAAGTATAAATAGACTTCTATGGAAGGCCTTAAGGAGGAGAAGAGATAGAATTACTATACTAAGATTATCCCTTGACTAAGTCTAAAGTATCCCTGTGCTTTAAGCACTTCCCCAACTTTCAGGAAACCCTTGTTTCCTTAAGTGTTGATATTCTCCCACTTGCTTGAGATATCATGGTATTGGTTATGGAAGGAGGTTGTTGAAGACTGAGACTAGACAGATCTGGAGGACGGTTCCACTTGGAGACAGAAGAAGAAGACTTAGATGAATTCTCTCTATGTTGGTTATAGCTTTCTACAATAAAAAGAAACATTGTCTTGTTCTTGCGATTAATTTTATTTATGCATCAAATACTATTGTAATTCATGTATGAATGTCACTTCCATATATAACTAATCATCTTGCTTATATGATATAAAATTGATTTCATTAAGATGCTTTATCTATATGTTGTTATGTATGTTCGGATTGGTTGATTTGCAGATTCGAAGATCATCAGGAGTTGCAGAGGGTCTAAATCCTGTTGGAACTATCCAAATGAAGGACAGCTGGGTATGATCACTATCGCATAGGTTGTTTATGTAAGCATGTTGCCTGAGTTGTATGAGTGTTTCTTACTGTATTTTTCTCTTGCTTTGTTTGGGTTTAAACCCAAAGCCCTAGGGTACTTATTCCCGTAACAGACTTGACTTAACAAGTGTTGGAGATGTAGTAGTCTCCTAGCATGATGAAGAGATAATATGGGTAGAAGACCCCTCATCAACAAGAGTGTGATATATATCTTGATTGAAGATACATAATGAGATATGACAAAAGACTTGATGAGAGAGTCTAAAATGAGGGGTATCAATGTCAAACATGAACAAATCCAAATCTAAGGGATCCATCCCCCCGTTAATGGTCAACAAGGATTTGTATTTCATAGGACATCTCTGAAATATTTCTAGGGAAGGGATGGCACAAGGTGCTTGGGCTAAATCCTCAATAATCTCGTAATTTTGGGTAGCCTATGCATTAGGGTTGTGGGTTGGCTTATAGAGAACGCCCTGAGGTGGAAGAAATAATAGTTCCAAGGGATTATCTAGCATGAGAGGTCTAGTGGAAACAATAGAGGTGCTTGATTCCTTAGAAGTAGAACTCGACTCAGGAGTGTCGTAAGACTTCATTGTCGTGGACAAGTTAATTTTCTCATTACACATGAGAACCAGCACATTGCTTCTAGAATGAAAATAATGTTTCCCCTCACTGCCCCTAGGTAGAGGTAGAGAAGATTGTGTAACCATTTGTTCTGTTGTTGGGAAGGGAAGATATGAGTCAAAATGGTTGGATGTTAGGTGGTTGTCGTTGTTGTAAGAAGGTGATGGACTTCATCCATACATGGGCACTCATGAGTAAAATGATATCCCTGACAAATATTACAAGGAAATTTAACCTCTTATCATTTCTCATTTGTGCCCCCACCCTAGTTGGGTTGGTTTTGAGTAGTTCATTTAGCAAGTTTACAATTCTTCTTCTTCTTATTTTTCTTTTTATTGCCAAGTTTTTAAGGATTCTTAGGTGTTGTGTACTTCACTGTGAGAAACCTAAACGAACTACTTTGAAGATTCTGCTTATTGAGAACCAAATGCGCTTATTGGTGCTTGGCATGTGACAATCATTTTCCCTAGTTGAGAGGATAAATGACTCACGATATCAGAAGAAACAAAACCAATGACACCATCAGAGTGCGATCCTAGCCTAGGTCAGTGGGGATCAATTAAAGGTTGAGATAATTAGGAATAATATCATATAGAGTGCCAAACTAAGAATAAATCAAGTCAATATGTTTATCATATAATATTTCTTCCTCTTAAGTAGCCACCCCAACCACAATGACATCCTTAGCTAGAGGTGGCAATAAAGATCGAGAAAACTAGTCTTTAATCACTTCATTATGGATTCTAGTTATTACTAAACTATTTCATCTTATCCACTCATGGATATGATTAGATTTGTTAGTAGAGTTATCTTGTTTGAAAGTAGATAAAATATCAGTCCTGATATCTTGTCATGATGGAAACTAAAAGTGATTCAAGAAGGTATGGGTCAAGAAAGAAAATTCACTATAAGATGCCCTATGATTTCAATATACCATTTAGAAGCATCACCAGTTAGGGATTTTTGGAAAAGTCTCAACCTCATAGAATCATATACCAAATAATTATAGGAACACCGTAGATGGTAGGTGGTGATATGTGTGGATGGGTTTTCTCCAAGATGCCCTTCAAACATAGGAATATCACAAATAACTTTAGTGGGCACTGGTGGCCACATAGGATAATGGAATATGGAGTCATTTGTCATTTTATCCAAATATGGAAAATCAAGAGGTGCTAGAAATGGAATATGTTGTTGGTTAAAAGGATCATAAGGGAATAAAGTATCCCCTAACATACCATATGGCCCGCATCCAATAAAAAGTGCAGCCTTTAGGGGAAAAAAAGAGAAGAGAAGAGAATAGAGAAGAGTCATAGTAGGAGTAATCATAGGCAAGGGCCATATAGCTCAACGGTTAGAGCCTTAGGGTCACAGGGTTTGAGTCCCACTATGTCTAGTCCTGTACAACTTACAGCATTTGGACAGCCATGAGGTTGAGAGTCATGTCAGTCTCCCTCAGGCCCACACGAAACCTTAACCTCATGTGGTAACCACTCAGTGATGAGGCAAGACTGAAAACCATTCTTGGCTCCCTAACATCATGTGTTAATCTGTACAGGTTTTATCAGCGAGCTCAATCCAGGACAGTTTAACTCATTTGGACAGTCGTGAGGTTGAGAGTCATGTCAGTCTGCCTCTAGGCCCATGAGATTTTCTCTTGGATCTTGTGGTAAACCTCTTATTGAGGCAAGGCTGAACCATCTCTTGGCTCCCTAACATCATGTGTTAAACTGTCCTGGATGCTTAGATCATCGGATGGGTTATTTGGTCTGCTTCCCACGGAAAATGAAGTAACCCCTTATAGCCTGTCCCTCTCCGAGTGGTGATATATGTGGATGGGTTTTCTCCAAGATCCCCTTCAAACATAGGAATATCATAAATAACTTTGGTGGGCACTGGTGGCCACATAGGATAATGGCATATGGAGTCATTCATCATTTTATCCAAATATGGAAAATCAAGAGTTGTTAGAAATGGAATATGTTGTTGGTTAAATGGATCATAAGGGAATAAAGTATCCCCTGACATACCATATGGCCCCCCCATAGCATAGTTAATTTCGGATTAGTGTGGACCAAGGTTATAGTCCATCACAATATATTGAGTTCCTAGGCCAAAAGATGAGGTGAAAGGATGATTTCCTCCAAGTTAAATGCCTCGAGAGAATAAAGGAATCCTAAAATCATGATTTTTAATGGGATTGTACCCAACAATTAAGGAAAAACCTCCTTATGCAGAAGCACCACCATAATAATTAGAGCTTATAAGTATAGTGGTACTAATGGGGTTAGTGCCCCCAAGTAATCTAGCCACTCAAAACAAAAAGTAACCCCTAGATAAAGGTGTTCGGCCTAACATAGAATTATTCCAAGGTTGAAATGTACTACCAAAAAAATTGTTTCCCCCGTCCTAGCTAGAAGAAATCATAGATCCCCCTTCCATGTTCCCTGAAGAAGGTATTCCCATGTTAAGTAAAGTGGCCATAGGTATAAAAAAAGTTATGAGTAACTATCCCAACTCCTACGGGTTGATTAAGGTTTGCTACCATTCCAAAAACAAAGGTGGAGGAAGGAATAGGCATAAAAGATTTCAAAATACTTACAAGGGTCACATGAGTAACTGATGGAATTCCCAAGGAAGATGATAGCGGTTTTGTAGGAGGAATGGATCTTGACACACTAGCCAATGGTAGTGATGACATGGTAGTAGAGTCTGTCGATGTAGAAGGTAATGAGGGACCCATCTCCCCAATGGTAAAAGTAGTGCTCTCACTAGAAATATGATGAGAAAATAGAGAAAACGATTCACTACCATAAGGTCTCAATTGCACTAAAATAGGCTGAAAGATTCAAACAAAGGTGGGTTTACATGTTGTAATGGACTCTTGTCAATCGTTTTGACAGTAACAAAATCCTACCCCCCAGTACGAAGGTTATCCCCCTCAACCCAAGTATGGTATAAGCCCTTTGTCATTGGAGTTATACTATGTATCTGAGGTTGTGTACCTTCCTCTTCGAGAAAAATGTTTGTAATGAGAACTTTAGATATTTTGTTCAACCATGGTGAATATATTTTTATTAACAAATTAAAATAATTATGACACGCTTATGACCAACTAGACTCAGACCATATAGTACACTAAAAAATATGAATCAAGCATACACAAACCAAGAGAGAGAAAGGGATCTTCCCCTTGTTAGAGATTGGTTGATCAAGTCCCAAGTCGATATTGAATATGTCATTGGGAAAGTTATATTGGTGACTTGTTTAACAGTCCTGTTAGCCCCGACACAAGTACCCTTATTAGCCATGGGGTAACCCATTGGAGGTTTGAGTGAGTTTGAACAATGTCTACCTCAGGTACAACAAGGGAATCCCCTTCGTTTTCACATCTGTAAGTAACCTAATATAATGGCCACTAGGGATACCACGTACAACAACCCAACTAGGGGGAATAGTCATCAATCATGTGTACACATAACAGCAGGGAAACTATGCTTGAAACACATTAAGAGATTGCTCAAAGTGATTTGTAATCCTCTTAAGTGAATCCCCATGTAATATGTGCTTACAAATACCATCAATACTAAACGAATCATGTTATATTACTCTGCGAACCCCTATGTGACCTCGTGATTGACCCTTGTGTGAGAAGGGATTCCTAGGAAACCTACCACTACAAAAGCATTTTCTCTCACTACTGAAATATGCTAAGATTGTTTTCATGGTCTTGGAGAGTTTACCTCAGTGCGTTAATTGAAGATCCCTACCAAAAGCTATTGTTGGTGTGCTACCAACAAAAAATAAAAATCTCGAATTTATTTTACTATGCATTAATTTTATGGATTTTATTTACTCAAAGGGAAGTGTCGTGCAATTAATATGGTGTCTAAAGAATCAAGAGCCAATCCTAATTAAAGCTATATGGAAATGTTTTTTTTCCTTTTTTATTCAATGAAAGCTAGCTACATAATGGAAGAGAGTCTTTTTCCTTTTCAAAAGAAAGACTACAACCACATACTCTCTCAATTTCCACTCCTGAAATTCACTATATTTATAGCAAAATATAACCCAAAAACAACTCAAGAAGACACTCAAAAATATTTCAAACGGAAGCCAAGAAAGAACATCACGCACCCAAAAGCTGAAACTTGGCTTGCAAACAAAAATATCACCAAAAGAAATCGATTGAAAGTTGATAAGAAGAGGAGGTTCAAAGAAATTTTTAAGATTGTAGTTCAATGGAGATAGAAAACTCATTCAACAACAATGATCTACAAAGTTCAAAATACCAAACTCTAATTCAAGGCCAAGACTAGAGATGTATGGAAACAAAAGAGATTATGATAAATAATTATGACAAAATAATTATGAGAAATTACTCAATTCTGTAATTTCACCCCTTTAACATGTAATAACTCCTTTTTAAGGCCCATATAAGTAAAATCATGGGTGAAAGGGGATGCATTATGGCCAACAATAAAGAATGTTGAACTTGGGCCTCTCTCACTATAATGGAGTGGAAAATAGGGTTATGAAAAACAAGATGTAGGATATTCATATGAACCATCTGCTTGAATACATATCTATTCATCTTTAGTTG
The DNA here is from genome assembly GCA_000404065.3 of Pinus taeda. Lineage (NCBI taxonomy): Eukaryota > Viridiplantae > Streptophyta > Pinopsida > Pinales > Pinaceae > Pinus > Pinus taeda. Next base: position 224,746 of record APFE031410459.1, on the reverse strand, counting down.
CAAAACATTAAACTTTATAACTAGTTTATGATAAATATCTACTTGGTTTTAAGTGATTAAAAATGTTTAGAACCATTATTGTTTTGAATTAATTAAATTGCAATTGTTTTCCGTAGATTAGACTTTTCTTTCATGAATTCCAATAGATAGAATTAGATATGAGATCCTATATATATTGTGCGTTACACTTCGCAAGTTTAATGACTTGGATTGATGATCTAAATGTAATGAAATTCAAATAAAATTGAATTGACCAACACCATTTTCTTACAACATATTTAAATTAATTGTAAAAGAACCTTTAATCACCCCATGAAATCAATAAGTTTTTATTTTTAAATCCCTTTTAATTTTGCAACAAGTTTAATTTTCTTGTACTTGGAAATTGGCTTATCTTTTGGTTTAATTACATATTGTCATGGATGGTTGATTTCACTTTCAAGTACTATTATTTTGGGTTGCAAACTTAATTGCATCTTGGTCTAATATTTGAGTTCTTTTTGTATCCTTTTGAGCAAGATAGTTTTCATGCCTTGATTTGTAGAATTATTCATTGCAACAAACACATGATAAGAGACCATCATTGGCTTGCACTCACCCCTTAGAAAATTTTATTAAAAGTAATGAAATGGAATATTAAAATATCACAAAATTTTATTAAAAGTAATGAAATAGAACATTAAAATATCACAACATATGCGTTAATATATGTGGATACAGATTTTAGTAAGGACTTTTTGGTAAAATCAAGTTGGTTGTCAAAGATTGTACCAAGCTCAAAATTGGGACTGTGGACAAGTGAACTTCCAATGCAAATAATTCTTAGAAACGAGGGGCATTGTTGCGTCAAATTCTCAAACTTCATATATTCAAGGAAATCTTAGTGAAAGCATACCTGGTGAGTTCGAGCAACAAAAACACATAATTTAATTAGGGACCCTCTAGTGCTTATACCACTTATGTTCGCTGAAACAATTATGGAATGTACCTTCACATTTTACAAGCCATGCATGTGAACATAAAACACTTGAAATGGACTCTACCGAAGGTATAAGAAAAGGCCATCTCATTCTTTGAAACTTGTAGCCTCAAATGCTAAAGAAAAAATGGAAGACTATACCAGTTTCATTACCTTCTATTCTAATGTGAGTTGGGTAATAAAATCGAATATGAAGAATCCATCCATCAACAATGGACGAAGAGAGTAAGAGTTAGCCTATAATAAGAAATTCACATCGATTTCCTACAATCTTGAAAAGGGGAGTGGATGGAAATATTCTAAGAAAAAGATGTGCATCACATCTTACCTTCACTAACTCTCAGACACCAAATTCGAAATTAACATTAAAATCTCTTTTAACTACATACTTATTTTTTAGCAAATCTTACCTACTAAGAGGCAATACTCTTCAATATTTAATCTTTTTTAGATAATTTATCACTCTAAAAAGAGAGTAATTATTAAATTTTACTGAACTACATTAATTTCCTATACTAGACCATATCAATTTATATATTCTTATTATCTTTATAACACAATATAATTGTTAATAGATGGTACAATATACACTCTTTTATATAGATTATTATATTTAATTTAATTTAAATAATTAATAATTATAGAGTGTTAAAATATATTATAATATTAAAAATAACACACTAACAAAGAGACCATGTTATGAACTATTTAGCCATAAATTAATTATACCGATACAATTTATTATATTATAATATAATTATTATTATTATGCGTAAACTAGTTGTCAATGCAATTTAAGTGTATTTTTCAAAGAAAGTTTTAATTGTACAAGTCTTTTTTAATGGATACTATGTTTCAAAGAACAAGATAGTCTAATTTGTGACACGTATTTAATTATGTCTTAAAGTGTTTCTCTCTGAAAGAAATTCCCTCTCAAATTATGTGTACATTCGTGTGCCCTTGATTTAGGTGTTAGATGATTAAAATAGTTTGAGACATTTGATTGATTCAACCAGTATTAAGTTAGTTACAAATTTAGTTACAAAGTATAAGACTTGCGATGTAGTAGGTCAACCTCACCCTTGCTCAGCACTACTTCATCTCAAGGTACCTTCTATATGTCGTTGAATTATTAGATTTTAAATTCTTCTAATTACCAAGAATTAAACTCGTGTCAATATTGATTTCAATATTAGTTTATATAAATTTAAATGTAGTTGTAGGCGATATCGCATTTTTAGCTAACCGAAGTAACTATGTCGATTCCATGCAACCATTCACAGAATTAGGTCTAGTGATGGTTGTTCATGTCAAGGAAGATGAACCAAATAATACTTGGGCCTTCCTACTACCTTTTACAATAGGAATGTGGTGCATAATAGGGGCATTTTTCATATTCACACGATGCATAATATGGCTATTATAACATAGGGTAAATCTCGAGTTCAGAGGAACACCCAGAAACCAAGTGGTGACTCTACTCTAGTATTCTACCAACAATAATTTACTCTTAATACTCATTCCATTATTTGCGCACAATTTTATTTATGTTTGTGGAGTTAGTCTCAAGTAAGCTGACTTTTCCTCTTTTCTGTTCGCCCTACTGTTATCGGTTTTCTTTTTCGTCACTGGTTTTCTCTCATAGTAAGCGATTTCGCTTCCCTTTGAATTCATTTGTTTTGTTCTATGGTTTGAAATATATAAAATGACAATGTCACTATTTAGATGGCTTTAGATGAAGTTTTTTGTCCCTATTTATAAACTATACTATAGGGGTGAAGTTAGTGAGCAGTTTGCCTATATCGGTGCTTGTAATCTAGCTATTCGTAGTTCTGATTCTAACATCCAACTATAGTTCTAGTTTGACATGTATTCTTACACTACAAAATTTGAATCCTGTTATTACAGATGTTGAACCTCTCCACGTCACTGGAGCACCAGTAGGGTATCAGGAAGGCACTTTTGTAGGTGAATACCTACGAGAGCAGTTGCACATAGCCAACGGAATTCTCAAAACATTTTCAATAGTAGAGGAAGTCCAAGAGGCGCTCTCAAAAGGAAGAGTTGTTGCCATTTTTGACGATATTCCTTATATCTGCATTTTTCTAGCTTCACAATGAAACAATGCAATGGTTGGACCTATCTGCAGGACTCAGGGTTTTGGTTTTGTAAGTTGCATTAGATATTAAATAACTTGTCTAAATTCCTATGTATAAATGACTTCTTCTGGTTAGTCTCTCACTAGTGAACACTTTTGCACAGCTATTTCCCAAGGGCGATCCCCTCGTCTCTGATATTTCCAGGGTCGTTCAGTCTCTTTTAGAGGACAAACAAATGCAACAAATTAAAAAAATGGTTAAATAACTCAACCTGCACATATTCGGGAGAAAAGGTAGGTTCCAATAGGTGAGAATGAGTAGTTTTTGGGGTATCTATCTGATCATTGGATCAATGTAATTTGTAGCTCTGACTATATTATTTTCCATGCTTCTGCGCAATTATATGAGGAAGCCGAATTTTAAGGATAACAATAATAGTGAGGTGGGTGATCCATCAATAGGGTAGTCATTGAAGAGGGCAATGAAATCATTCATGGTGTATGTTGACTAGAAAGAGAGTTCAGCCTCATCTACCCAGATAAGAGTATCAAAAATTAGCCACAACAACAGTCCATTCTCTCTAGCAAATTTCACAAGTAGCCCTTTGGCGATGGGAACCAGTCCTGTCAACGCCAACAGGCCTTCTTGGAGAATCTTCTCTATTCTGGATAATGAACATGTGGTGGGTGCAGATGAAAATGAAACTACACGTGCTTCATTTGTTTCCTAACTTGATCATATAACTGACGTCACTCGAGCTAACACCACAAATATTGTGTTAATGTTAGTCATTATCATTAAAGAGTCAAAGTTTTAATATAAACACTATTTTATCTCATCTTTTGAGATTAATTGGGACATACAAACACTAGCGAACTCAAGCTAATGAGTTCAAAGGCAAATAAAACTTTTTAGTTACATTGCATTCATCTTTAATGGAAATTCTTGTTTTCATAAATTTTTGGGATGCATGCATTATTTTCTATATTTTTTGAGGTGCATGCAAAGGGGAAATTAATTTTATTTTTATTTTAAAAGGTGATGGATGAACGAAAAAAACTTACACCTCCCCTAAGGGTCAACAAGTATTGCCTCTTTTTGGTCAGAAAGTAGAAACAATTCATGGCAGTGAAATAAGTTATAACATAAGTTCCAATATTTCTAATGGGGTAAAGAATTATAAAATCAAGTAGTGCATGCATTATGAGAAAAATAGAACCTTCCCAAATGGGTTGAAGTGAAAATTTTCCCATGGACACAATGAGCTTAGGCCTTTATCAGCTTCATCAAGTCTTATATCAGGTGCAAGAATTGGAACTCATCCTTCAACTGCGTATTCTATAGGATCTTATTCCAGTGAGGAATTTGATGATGTAAATCTACTCAAATCTGAGAGTTATTTTTTTTGTATTTAGATGTATGTACACTCATAGTTACAGGGTTTCTTGGTTGAAACGCTGAGATTTATGTTGAATCCCTTACAGTTTCTCATCTGAATATATGTATTTATCACTTATGTATTCATATGTAAATTTTTTTATGTGAATATACCGAGGCAAAGCTATTGTTACTATTTTAAACTGATGTATTACTTTTGGCTACCAAGCCGACCACTTTTTAAATAACTTCATTTTATAAATAGTCATTCTATTGTGAAATTCTTTATAACTAGTTTCTTGATGTCTATTTGACTCTGTGTTCTATAAACTCAAACTTAGTCAATGTATGGTTATAGTTATTTTCTTATATTTCTAGATTGGAAGTTTATTCATATAGGGTAATTAAACCCCATACTGTAATAAGATCCTAGACAAGATCTTATTCCCCCTTTATGAATAATTGTGAGTTGATAGGCAATACAAGTCGATAGGCTACTCGCCCAATCCTCTTAATAATGTTGAAGAGTACACAAAACCATGGACATCATCCAATCCACGAGGATATCTTCTTCGGTTTGATGCACAAGTACACATGTTCCCCAACCTGGAACTCCTTGAACACATTTTTCTGATCAGCATAGATTTCCTACCTATCATGTGTTGCCTTTAGATTATTCTTGATCAGCTACATTTCTTGTTCCATGTCTACCAACCTAATCACTCCAACTGATGGGAGTGTCACAACTTCACCCATACAAAGCCTCAAAGGGACTAATCCTTAATGACTCCTGATAATCGTTATTGTATGCGAACTCTACCAAAGGGAGATACTCTTCCCACTTTCACTGTTGATGCATCACATACATTCTCAACATTTCCTATAATATCCTATTTACCCTCTCTATCTATCCTTCTATTTGATGATGATAAGTTGTGATTAAGGCCAACTTTGTTCCAAAAACTGCAAATAAATCCTTCGAAAACTTGGAAGTGAACTTGACATCCCGGTCTGACACAATCTTCTTTGGAACACCATGCAGTTTAACCACATCTCTGATGAATACCTATGTCACATCACTATCTGAGAATGTAGACTTAACTGGAATGAAGTGTGCAACCTTTGTTAATCTATCCATAATGACCATAATGGAATCATGATGTTTTACTGTCTTCGACAACCCGGTGATAAAGTCCATGGAAATAACTTCCCATTCCCACTCTGGAATCGCAATTGGATGTAGCAATCCACCTGTATGTTTACACTTTGATTTCACTCACTCACAGTTGAAACACCTCGCAAAAACCTCGGCTACATCCCTCTTCAAATTAAACCAATAGTAAAATCTCTTCACCACTGTCAGTGTCTTCTAATAAGCTGGGTGACCTTAATACGTTTTCACATGAATCTCTCTCAATATCACCTTCTTGAGTTCACTATTATCTGATACATATATCCTGTCTCGAAACTTGACCAAACCATCCGTTGTAAGACAATAGTCCATGCCTTGTGCACCTACACCTATACATGTACCAGTGCCCTTTTGCAACTTGTGCACAATCTCCATATACCTAACATCCTCCTGACCTACTTGCAAGATCCTATCCTATAATGTTGTCCCATAGGAACTCATGGCTACTAAATGATCTACCAGTACTCGTCTACTGAAAGCATATGCCACCCTATTCTCTTTACCTTTGATGTAACAGATCTCAAAATCAAACTCGCTGATTATGGCCAACCATATAGACCACCTAACATTTATATTATGTTGGTTAATCAAATACTTCAACCCAATATGATCACTCATAAGTACAAAACTCCTATAAAGAAGATATTCTCTCCACATCTTTAATGCATGTATGATCGCTGCTAACTCCAAATCATGTGTTGGGTAGTTCTACTCATGCTCATTTAGTTTTCGTGACTCATAGCATACCACCTGTCCATCCTGCATAAGGACTTCACCAAGCCCTCTCTTGCAAGCATTTGTGCATACCACAAACTATTCGTATGGATCTACAATCTGTAACACTGGTGCATGTGTCAAAACTTGCTTAGGTTGCTCGAAGCTAGTTTTGTACTCCTTTGTCCATTCGAAATTCTTACCTTTATTTTGCAATGATGTAATGGGGTAAGAAATCTATGAGAAGTTCCTGATGAACCTCCTATAATATCCTTCCAGACCCATGAAATATCTTACCTTATCTACACTCTTAGGAGCTACCTACTCCATGATGGTCCTTATCTTTTCTAGGTTTACTGAAATGCCTTCCTTGGAGACAAAATGTCCCAAGTAGTGTTCCTCATTCTGAAGGAAACTACACTTGCTAAGTTTAGCATAACATTGATGCTCCCTCAACAACCTCAACATTGTTTCTAAATGCTTGGCATGATTTTCCTCACCTTTATAATATACCAGTGTATCATCAATGAACACAATAACAAACTTATCCAAATATGGGCTCAACACACTATTCATCAAACACGGTAATGTTGTTGGAGCATTAGTTAAGCCAAATGGAAGAACAACAAACTCATAATTCCCATGCCTATTCTTGAACGTAGTCTTGTAAATTCCATTTTCTTTGATGCATATATGATGGTATAAGAAATCAAGTCGATCTTTGAGAATGCCATTTATCCCTTCAGCTGATCAAACAAGTCATCAATCATGGGAAAAGGGTACCTGTTCTTGATAATCACTTTGTTCAATTTCTTGTAGTCAATGCATAATCTGAGAGCACTATCTTTCTTCTTCACAAATAAGACTGGTGCGACCCAAGTTGATACACTTGGCCTAATTTATCCCTTGTCCAACACTTCCTCTAGCTGAAATTTTAACTCAATCAACTCAGGTGTGGTCATCTTGCAAGTTGGTTTTGATGTTGGAGCTGCCCCTACCACTAACTCAATAGGAAAACCTACCTCCTTGTAAGGTGGTAGCTTTGAAATGTCCTCAAGAAACACATCTGTGAACTATTATAGAAATGGGTATCTACTCAACACACCTACATCCTCAACCTCCTTACCCTTATCACTAGAAATGTGTACTGAAAATAACATACACCATTTCCTGCGACTAAGGTTTTCTTGCATAGTTGTCACCATCCTAATTAATGTGGATTTCTTCTTTCCCTGTAAGACTCTTGATTCTCCATTATCATCAACACACTCAATGGATTTTTCATAATAGTCTACCTTGGTTCTATGAAGATACAACAAGTACTCATCTCTTGAGAGCATTTTCCACCCTATTCTCTTTACCTTTGATGTACGTGATCTCGAAATCAAACTCGCTAATTATAGCGAGCCATCTAGCCCGCCTAACATTTACATTCAACTGGTTAAAAAAATACTTCAACCCAATGTGATCACTCATAAGTAAAATTCTCCTACAAAGAAGATATTGTCTCCACATCTTTAATGCATGTATGATCGCTCCTAACACCAAATCATGTGTCGGGTAGTTCTACTTGTGCTCTTTACTTTTTGAGACTCATAGCATACCACCTATCCATCCTGCATAAGGACTCCACCAATACCTCTCTTGCAAACATTTTTGCATACCACAAACTCTTTGTTTGGATCTACAATTTGTAACAGTGGTGCATGTGTCAAAACCTACTTAAGTTGCTCAAAGCTAGTTTCACACTCCTTTGTCCATTCAAACTTCTTACCTTTAGTTTCAATGATGTAATGTGGTAAGAAATCTATGAGAAGTTCTTGATGAACCTCCTATATGCTCCCTCAACAACTTCAACATTGTTGCTAAATGCTCGGCATGATTTTCCTCACTTTTATAATATACCAGTATACCATCAATGAACACAATAACAAACTTATCCAAATATGGATGCAACACACTATTCATCAAACATAGTAATGTAGTTGGAGCATTAGTTAAGCCAAATGGAACAACAACAAACTCATAATTCCCATACCTATTCTTGAACGCAGTGTTGTAAATGTTATTTTCTTTGATGCATACTTGATGATACCTGGATCTCAGATCGATATTTGAGAACATTGTTGCTCCCTTCAGCTGATCAAACAAGTCATCAATCTTGGGAAAGGGGTACCTATTCTTCATAGTCACTTTGTTCAATTTCTTGTAGTCAATGCATAATGTGAGAGTACCATCTCTCTTCTTCATAAATAAGATGGGTGCACCCCAAGGTGATACACTTGGCCTAATTTATCCCTTGTCCAACATTTCCTTTAGTTGCAATTTTAACTCAACCAACTCAGGTGTGCTCATGTTGTAAGGTGGTTTTGATGTTGGAGTTGCCCCTACCATTAACTCAATAGAAAAGTCTACCTCCTTTTGAGGTGGAAACTTTGAAATGTCCTCAGTAAAGACATTCCTAAACTACTGTAGAACTGGGTATCTTCTCAACACACTGCATCCTCAACCTCCTTACCCTTATCACTAGAAATGTGTAGTAAAAATAACATACACCCTTTCCTGCAACTATGGTTTTATTGCATAGTTGTCACCATCCTAACTAATGTGGCTTTCTTATTTCCTTGTAAGACTCTTGGTTCTCCATTGTCATCAACACACTTAATGGATTTTTCATAATAGTCTACCTTGGTTCTATGAAGATACAACCAGTCCATGCCCAACTAATGGGAGTATTACAACTCCGCCCATAAAAATCCTCAAACCTGATAACCGTTGTTGTATGCGAACTCTACCAAAGGGAGATACTCTTCCCACTTACATTGTTGATGCATCACATAAATTATCAATGTTTCCTCTAATATCCTATTTACCCTCTCTATCTATCCATCTGTCTATTGATGATAAGTTGTGATTAAGGCCAACTCTATGCCCAAACCTGCAAATAACTCCTTCCAAAACTTGGAAGTGAAATTCGCATCCCTGTCTAACACAATCTTCTTTGGAACACCATGTAGTCTAACCACATCTTTGATGAATACCTATGCCACATATATATCTCAGAATGTGGACTTAACTGGAATGAAGTGTGTAACCCTTTTTAATTTATCCATAATGACCATAATGGAATCATGATGTTTCGATGTCTTCGACAACTCGTGATAAAGTCCATGGAAATAACTTCCCATTTCCACTTTGGAATTGCAATTGGATGTAACAATCCACCTGTATGTTTACACTTTGATTTCACTCATTGATAGTCAAAACACCTCACAAAAACCTTTGCTACATCCCTCTTCAAATTCAACCAATAGTAAAATATCTTCACCATTGTTAGTGTCTTCTAATAATCTGGGTGACCTGAATAAGTTTTCGCATGAGACTCTCTCAATGTAACCTTATTGAGTTTACTATTATCTGATACATATATATTGTCTTAGAACCTGACCAATCCATCCACTGTAAGACAATAGTCCATACCTTGTGCACCTACACCTATACCTGTACCAGTACCCTTCTACAACTTGTGCACAATATCCATATATCTATCATCTTCCCGACCTACTTGCAAGATTCTATCCTATAATTTTGTCCCATAGGAACTCATGGCTGCCAAATGATCTACTTGTACTCTTCTACTAAGAGCATCTACCACACTATTCTCTTTACCTTTGATGTACCTGATCTTGAAATAAAACTCACTGATTATGGCCAACCATCTAGCCCACCTAACGTTCAGATTCAACTGGTTAAATGAATACTTCAACCCAATGTGATCACTCATAAGTACAAATCTCCTACAAAGAAGATAGTGCCTCCATATCTTTAATGCATGTATGATCGTTGCCAACTCCAATTCATGTGTTGGGTAGTTCTTCTCATTCTCATTTAGTTTTCATGACTCATAGCATACCACCTGTCCATCCTACATAAGGACTCCACCAAGCCCTCTTTTGCAAGCATTTGTTCATACCACAGACTCTTTGTCTGGATCTACAATCTATAACACTCGTGCATGTGTCAAAACCTACTTAAGTTGCTCAAAGTTAGTTTCACACTCCTTTTTCCATTCAAACTTCTTACCTTTATTTTGCAATGATGTAATAAGGTAAGAAATATGTGAGAATGTCCTGATGAATCTCCTATAATATCCTTCCAGACCCGTCAAAGATCTTACCTCATCCACACTATTAGGAGCTACCCACTCCATGATGGTCCTTATCTTTTCTAGATCTATTGAAATTCCTTCCTTGGAGACAAAATGTCCCAACTAGTGTACCTTAGTCTGAAAGAAACTTCACTTCCTAAGTTTAACATAAAATGATGCTTCCTCAACAAATTCAACATTTTTGCTAAATGCTCGGCTTGATTTTCCTCACTTTTATAATATACCAGTATATCATCAATGAACACAATAACAAACTTATCCAAATATGGATACAACACACTATTCATCAAACACAGTAATGTAGTTGGAGCATTAGTTAAGCCAAATGGAACAACAACTAACTCATAATTCCTATACCTATCCTTAAATGAAGTCTTGTAAGTGTAATTTTCTTTGATGCATACCTGATGGTATTCAGATCTCAGATTGATCTTTGAGAACATCGTTACTCCCTTTAGTTGATCAAACAAGTCATCAATCTTGGGAAAAGGGTACCTCTTGATAGTCACTTTGTTCAATTTCCTATAGACAATACATAATCTGAGAGTACCATCTTTCTTCTTCATAAATAAGCCTGGTGCACCCCAAAGTGATACACTTGGCCTAATTTATCCCTTGTCCAACATTTCCTTTAGTTGCAATTTTAACTCAACAAACTTAGGTGTTCTCATCTTGTAAGGTGGCTTTGATGTTGGAACTGCCCCTACCACTAATTCAATAGAAAAGTCTACCTCCTTGTGAGGTGGCAACTTTAAAATGTTCTTAGGAAACACATACCTAAATTGTTGTAGAATTGGGTATCTGCTCAACACACTTGCATCCTCAACCTCCTTACCCTTATCAATAGAAATGTGTACTAAAAATAACATACACCCTTTCCTACCACTATGGTTTTCTTTCATAGTTGTCACCATCCTAACTAATGTGGCTTTCTTCTTTCCCTGTCAGACTCTTGGTTCTCCATTGTCATCAAAACACTTAATGGATTTTTCATAATAGTCTACCTTGGTTTTATGAAGACACAACCAATCCATGCCCAAAAACATATTGTATGATCCCAAAGGTAATACATTCAAATGTGTTTCAGTAGGCATACCATTCTAGTCAAATGCACAAGCTCTTACCCAATTATTAACTCGTTTATTCATACCTGTATCCAACTATACAACCTAAGACTCTACATGCAATTCCTTACTCAACTCACACTTATCCACTAAGTCAAGACTAGCATAGATATAATTAGATCCAAGGTGAATCAAAATAGAAATAACTTTATCACAAACCTTACCATCCATCTCAACTATAGATGTCTGATGTTATGTCTGCCTATTGTCCACTACTACATAGATACGTGGAGCACTCATACCAACATCCCCAACAGTTTTCACCTCCTGTGCATTGTATATCTAAGCTCTACCACACTTATTTTGTGGATAGTCTCTCCTGCAACGATCTTTGCCACAAGTCCAACACTCTATAGGCTTCCAACCTGTTAGAGTCGGTCTTGTCAGTCCTCCATCAGAGATCAAAACTCTTTCTGCATTTCATTTTTTGGAGTCTCGCTCCATTCAATCAGTTGCATTCCGCTAGGGGGCATGCCATAATCTGACGGAAAGGTCTTGTCATTCATTTCCCCTCATGTCTGGGACCTGCTGGCTTAGGTCTTTTCATCAATGTTCACCAAAGTCCATGACAGTCAATGTTCGATCTTTTAATGGACAAGAGTCATTTTCAGTCATTAGGTCTAGGGATTAGTCAATTTGGTCTTCAACCATGTTGAATAAAGCCATGCAGGCTAGAGGGAGGCCCTTACAAAGTTGTGATTCAAATATTTTCATCGTCATGTTGACAGATTACGACTGTTCTTCAAAACTCTATCATAAAGAAAAGTCAAATAGTGTGTCATTTGTGATAATTTTCAAAAAAGTCTCTAGTTGATCTCTTCAGGTGCAGTCATGGTTTCCTTGGCCAAATGCCATCTCACACGCCCCTGCAAAAAGTGCCAACAAATTTCATCATTTTAGCTAAAAATTCAAAGGGAAAAGTGAAATACAGAGTTGCATTAAATCAGGGAAAGTGTCAAAACAAAACATTAGCAAAGTGGGTTTTGAAGAAACAAAAATCAAACGCATGACTCCAAATGTCTTTATAAAGAATTTCCACAAGGAACATAGTCATTTTGCATACCAAGGTAGAGAGAAACATTCCAAAGTGATTGTGAGAAAGCTAGCAAGAGTTTTGGGTGAGTTTGGAGGAGTTGTCACAGGCGCAACGCACAGACAGAGGGGTGCGACGCACATAGAGAGTGTGGCGCACAGGGCGCGATCCCACAGTGGTGAAACTACACGGGCACAGTGCACACACAGAGTGCGACACACTGCGTTTGCTGCGTGGCGCACACCCATAAAGGCCCAGTCTTGCTCTCAATTGCATCAAATCGACTTTGAATCCCTTCCAATTGACAGGTAGGGTCGACATCTTGGATTGTTCATATATTTTTGTGAATGTGATGGTGGTTTATGGCCATTTATAGTTGCAATAAAAACTCATAAACCCTACCACTTGAAATCATCAAAACCATTGTTGCTAGGGTTGCAAACTTGTTGTGTTGATGCTAAGGCTCCTCTTTCACCTCTCATTTTCCCCCTTCTTTCCATTGTTCCCTTCCCCCTATCCCATTTTTCCCTATTTTCCCTACCCTAAAACATTACTAAACCCCTATTCCCTATCCCCTCCACTCATTGGTCAATGTAAAACCCAAAAACCCTACCTTATAAAATCCCCAAACCCTCCTACATGTCCCTAAACAAAATTTCCCCCCATAACCCCTAATCCCATCATATTATTCCCCTTGCTAACACTCCCTTTTGTATTGTTCCCCTTGGTGGCAGAGTTCATAACAACACATAGTTTCATACCATCATCAAAGAGCAGTCCAAGCACAGTCCATACACAACAATCATGGCATCTGAGCATTCATCAGAGTATGAGGCGGAGACCCAAAGTGATTCATCCTTGGAATAACAAGCTCCCTGGAGACATCACAAAAGTGGCAAACATTTTAGGGATGAGCCAACCACCCTCACAGAATTGCAGGACTACCCTCTTGCTATGTCATGTTTCCAGAATTTGTCATGTTTGGAGTTTTGTCAAAAGGTGGCTAGTGTTCGAGTTCATTGTGAGTTGGCCCGTCTTTTTGTGCTTCACTTACATGGAGATGACTCTATCTTGGCCGGTGTCACCTTCACATTGACACCTGAAACTGTCTCATTAGCAAGCAGCATACCGAATGTTGGAGAACCATGGCACAAGAAATAGAAGGTTGATCGGCGGCATTATGAGCCTTATATTAAGGCCACTTTCTTGAGGGAGCTCCAAAGAGTCTTTCCATTCCGATATTTGAAAGATGAATATGCTCCACTCATGAAGTTGATCATGAAATATTTCAGCTGTGAGTGGAGGTTCTCTCGTTTATATGCCTATCACATCAGGTTTCTCATGCACTTTACCAGGGTACGGATGATGAGCATCCCATATTTCATTTGCAGGAACATAGAGAGGATGAACACCTTCATGTAGCACAAAACCCCTCAGCAGCAACTAAACAATGTTTATTATTTTGCCCTAATTAAGATTTTGGTGGATCATCAGCTGGGATTACAGGGCATTACTTGGGATGAATTCATCTCCCGCGACCTCTTCAGTACTTCACAGGTATTATCAGAGGTTGAACATGAGATACGTGGTCCTTCTCATCAGTATGAGCACCATTAGACCACTACTATGCCAGTATTCATCACCTATCAGAGAGGCAGTAGACATTAGTTTGCAGCAGCAAAGCGAGTGTTATCTCCACCCGGGGTGGAAGGGGCCTCGCTTCCGACATCGGAAACACAGGTACAGGATAGGGGCAATAACCACATGCATGAGGAGGGGCCATCAGGTGAACGAGAGCCAAAATTTATCCTCATTCATGATGATGATACAAATGTGGAGAGTGCCAAACTTAGGAGGACCATCCAGGAGCAGCAAACGGAAATCCAAGCCTTGTCTCTCAATTTGGAGATGGCTAAGTGGATTATTAGGTATTTGGAGTAGAGGAACAAATAGCTCGAAGACTAGCATGAGATCATGGAGCTGCAAAACATTTACGAGAATCGCCAAGCTGCCCAACATAGGAGGATTGAGCTCACTCCATTAGAGCAAGAGATTAACAATGACCGAGAGCCTTGGCTTGAGCGTATCAACATCCATCTTGAGATACTATTAGAGAAGGCCGACAAGGACAAAATCATATTGAGGCAGATGGTTTATCACTACAGGGCACAGAACATGAGTTCAAAGGCTCGGATAAGGAGTTTGAAGGCAAAATTGAGGAGAGCGACACAAAGACGAAAGAGGCAAAAAGAGCAAGATCGGCTTCAAAACTTGGCTGAAACATCTATGGGCTAGCATAGCACTTCATAGGGAACCTCTAGCCCAAATTTCAAAAAATTTGGGGCAATTTTGGTCACATGACAAATTTTTGGGCACAAAACAGGGTTTTTCTCCCTGTGCGCTGCGCCATTGGCATGGCACTTAGAATTGGGAGCTCCAAATCAAGAATTGTTTGCATTTTTGGATTTAGTATGAAAAATTATGATTGGTGGTGCATGGCCAAGAAGTTTGGGCAAGTTTTGAGTCCCCAGGAGGTCAAAAACACTCAAAAAATGACCTCTCTGCCCCTATTTTGACACACAGGAAGCAGTCTTGGGAGATTGAAGTTTTGGAGGGGTAAATGAGCACCAACTTTAGAAATTCCACTTGATTTTGAAAGTAAACGGGCAAGGATTTCTAAAAATAACACTTGGGAACAATTTGGACTCCAGCAGGTACCTCAAAATCGCCTCCAAAGTGGTGCAGCACATATAGTTTTGGGCGCAGCGCACAGGGATCCAAAGGCCAAAATCACTTCCGCTTCGCGACATTTTGATTCGCGACTTTCTCCAAGTGGGACCGCTCATTTACACTACATATTTTTTAGCACCTAAGGAAAAGTTTAAAATATTTCCACTAAAGGTTGGCTCCTATCCAAGTGGCAAAGGAAGGCAAGCAGTCACCCAAGCAATTTGTCATTTTTGTAACACTGCACCTGTCACTAATGGTTGGCTTTCCATTTCCATTCTGTAATGATTTGAAAAACTTCCCAATCGAGGGTCATTCTATTTCCCAATGGCATAGTCTATTTATTGTATGCAAAACTATTTGCAAAGGGTTGGTTGTAATTTCTGGGAGACTGTGGGAGAGAAACTCAGTTCTTCATTGTATATTTGACAGAGAATTAATGAAAGGCAGCGGCTCTGGTTCATGAGATTCATGTGGTGTGAGTGTAGCAAATGTGTTCTATTTATGTTTCATATGTATTTCGTTATGTTTCACAGTTCATTCATATTCATTTCCAGTGAAATTTTCTGAGTAAGATAAGGTAGAATTCATGTTTATTGCTCTGCCTGTGGGAAAGTTTCACGTTATGTGTTCTTCTTCTGTTGAAAAGGATTCATATTTTTATGTCCTTTTCACCCTCCTAAACAATCTTTCCATTCCACATTATTTCAAATTTAATTGCTAGACTTTCCGCCTGTCTTGCCTCACGAAGTAATCTGTGCCTTTGTGTTAAATTCTTTGCTCATTGCTGCTCGTTGGTCCCATACATCCTAGAAACTCAGTCATTTATCAAAATTTGCTTCTTGTTTCCATATTTATTTACCTAGCCTAAAATCAATATTCATAGTAAGTCATCTCAGACCATATTGTTTATCTATTCACTGAGCATGACACGGAGAGAGCCCTCTCCTGTTCTGGTAGGGCTAGCTACCAGTCTGAGCGTGGTTTGTGGTTACCCTGAATTTTGCCTTCCTTGAGCCTAAGGTAGATTTACGTGCTAACACAACCTGTCTCCTTGTTTTGTTCTCCTGACCAGAATCCATGTCCTCTATCTGATGTATTGACCCTCTTAGGTGGTGCAACATTCTCCTTATTACCTGTATCCTAAGGCCTTGCTCTCTTTATATCCAATTTTCCTTTGTTATTTGCATTACCTTTCAAGTCTAACTTAGTCTCAATTTTGTGATTTTATTGTTCATAGCAATGCTTCAGTTTTCAGATGGCCTCCTCCAATGATCTAGGCTCATCGAAATCAATCCTATATTTGAATTAAACTGGTAACCCACTAATGAACCTCTGAATCCTGGCCTTTTCCTCTAAGAGCTCATGCACATACCTCATTAACTCAAAGAACTTACTAGTGTACTCATCATCTATCATAGATCCCATCTTTAGCTCATAAAATTCTTTTGCCCTACCATCAAAGTATCTTTCTGACAAATACTTATTCTTGAATAGCCACTCAAACTCACTCCAAGTCAAATTTTCCTCATTTATACCTCTGACATTCTTCACATCTTCCCACCAAATGTCTCATTTTCCTTTGATACTGAATGTGTCCTCTCTATATTTCATGCTCTCTGAATAGCCATGCAATCTGAAGAACGTCTTCATGCCTAGCAACCATGCCTTTGCATATTGTGACTTATTTACCTCTCCATCAAGAGTAGGTGGCTTTTCTTTCTTAAAATAATATGGAAAATACCCCTTATCACTCCTCCTGTACGGATGATACTGATGACAATCATAGTGCTTATCTGAACCAAAATTAGAATCGTACTTGTGTTTGTGCCCTCTCCTATCTAGAGTATCCAACAATCTGTCATCTCTAGTTGTGTCATCTCTACCTCATCTATGACCACCATGTGAATGACTACCACAAACCCCATTAGTTCTATCCTCCTTCTCATAGATGATCCGACATAGTCCCTATTGCAACAAATGTGACAAACTCTGAAGTATTACTACATTTACCTCTACTTGTTTTTCCTGTGCCTGTATGATTATGATTTTTTCATTATTTTCCTTACACCTCCTTATTTCTTCCTTTAATCTTCTCAGTGTAACTGCCAAATCAGAAGGATTCCCAACACCATACTACTCTTCAGATTCATAGGGGAGAGTCTTTGCAGTCAAGCATATTGCTAGCCATTTGATATTTCTTCTTACAAGGTGCATCATGTCAGCTAAACCAAATCAAAATAAACCAATGTACCTTAGTATATCTCGGGGAGGATACCTTATCTGCAATATCAACAAATTAGTGTGATACATGTATACCATGTAATCATGATAGCATATAGAAACATAAAACATAAGCATATGATCATGCAACTGTCATTCTATCTGGGATCCAATCATCAATGCACGACCTCAAAAACAACACACACCATGATCTCATGCATGAGAACCACCATCATTACATCACTATACACTTGACCACATGCAAACATGAACATGCATAAGAGATGCATAACCATTCACACATGTGCATAAACACATATCACCAAGCATAAATGAACAATAATTGAAATAAAACCTATAAGAATGATACATGCAACCAAGCATACAAGAATATAACAAACATGCAAGAACGTAACCAAGCATACTGCAATGATACATGTAAGCAACATAAATCGACATGTAACCAGTCATACACTCACAACGATTCATTCCACAAGCACACCTCAAATTTCCAAGTGTGAGAGACACACATGTAATTGACATGCATGCATTACTAACACATAGCCCATCCAATATGAGGGGTGAACCATGGTCTGATGCCACTCTGTAACACCCTCCTCCCACATCTACCCAATCAGCCATCCAACCAGAGTAAACATGTGACGGGAGGCCACTATAATATGATTCAACCTCCTAAGTCATGTTAAGGAAGTGGAACCAGAGGAAACACACACACCATACAGACATTAATCATTAGCTACAGGACCCTCATGAACCAATCCAATACTTTAGGAAACTTGCCTTGGGGTCCCACTAAGCATTTGAACAATTTAAGGCTTAGTCGCTCCCATTCAATAAGCATGAGAGTGACCAACAACCCAAAGTCACTCTGACAATCTTCTGTGCCAATGACTAGAGACCAAAATTGTTAGTGCTATGCTAGCGACTTTGGGATTTGAGCCAATTTTTTAGGCCTAGAGCCCATGTCACTTCCAATAATTGAACCATCTCTTCAAATCAGTAAAATAACATGGAAATGAGAGTATTAAAGAAAATAATTGTTCAAGACCTTAACTGAACCCCTATTAGTCATGATAAGCATTTCTTCAAACATATTGCAAATGTGTAATCTATAGGTGTAAATAACAGTTCTGAGCATCATAAGTAGCTGAGAATCGCTAAGAAACATTGATGCCTCAACACATCAACTACCATTCCATCAATTAGGTCATAGATACATTGATCATTCAATTACAAGTGAAAACATGAGGAAATTCATACATGGTTGTTGTCATAAAACACATACATAACTAGCATAACAGGAACAGAAATACTCATGAAAGTGTGGCCATATAGACCACATATAATCCATCAAAATGGTCACAGAAATACAAGGAGAAATAACCTTTCATTAATGATGAAAAATCCAAACCCGAGATGGGACTTCCATGTTCCACCCGACCGTAGAATGGCTGAGCCAAATCTCTCTTCAACCATTCACCCTTGTGCTATATTCCATGCATGAATGTGGGATCTCATAGAACACGTCAATTAAAACTCATCGAGGGCTTCTAGAGGCCATCCACCTCAACCCATCAAATAATGATTCCACCTCATAGTTGTACATCACAAAACCATCAACAGATTGGTTTCCATCCAAGCCTTCGAGGTCTTCCACAATGCTTTTCAACCAAGGTTTCCAGGACTTGTAACTCAACCCATAGCTTATACAAGTCTTCCAAAGCATTTGTCCAACCAGGGCTTCTAGGACTAGTAACTCAAACCACGAAGGAATTGTAGAGAATTTGTCCAACCAAGGCTTCCAAGACTAGTAACTCAACCCATGTTGTTATAGGGCGTCTAGAGCATTTGTCCAACTAGGGCTTCCAGGACTAATAACTCAACCCAAGCTAAGGAAACATGAGAACTAACCAAAACAAAACAATGAAAGTAAAGCCACAATCACCATGGATATCTAGGAAATGGAAAGGCTAGGCAATCCACTGTCAATCTCGGCCATCCTCCATGCCAATGACAGATCCCAACAAAAAAACCATATGCATATGCCCTACAGGCCAAGACTAGTGAAGGAAACATATGTGCAACTTGGTACCTGCCAGCAAATCTGATGTAATTATTGATCCCGATGCCCTCTTGCACTTTCTTGCTCTTCCTTTATCTTCTTGCTCCAAAAATCCAAGTATGTCACACCCACCAAGAGTGCTCCAATAAAAATTGAAGTCTCCAAGAGTGTGAGAGAGAGAGAGAATAATGAGAGAGCTCCAAAACTAAACTGACAAAAGGTTATCAACTGATCCTCATAAGCCTTTTTATGAATGAGGCCTCTAACTTCTTCATTTTCCATTACTTACCTTCATTTTCCTCTTCACATGCAACCTGTGACCCTTCACCTCCCTTTTCTCCTAATTTCCATTATTTTCATAAATAGATGTGCCAAAAATGACATTTTTCCTTTCCAAATCCTTACCCATTGAATTTGCTAATTTCCTTAGCCATAAACAATGATAAGTGATCCCCATAACTAGGATTCTTCCCAACATCCAGCTTGTAATAATTGTCACATCATCCGTGGTTATTATTATGCTTTTATTTACTTGTTATTACATGGAATTTTCACTCGGGCCATTACATAGCCCTCCCCCTTGGGGGACACCATCCTCAATGTTCAATCACACATATACCTTAACAACCTACTGAAAGTAGACATACTACTCATGGAGCTTTATTACACAGCTCGATGCAGTATTTACAATGAAAGAACTCCTAAAACTAAAAACATCATGACAACATGACAACATATGCATAGTGGAGCTTTAAAACTCAGCTCATTATGGTATTTACAATGATAATCCTACTGAGTTCCAATCCACATGACATCATATCATCATGATAACATAACCACATGATAGCATAGGAACATGATAACATAATCATAATAACAAGACACCCATACCATATACATGTGTACATATAGCAACATTACCACACATATCTACCAAAACATATATCAAAACATATACTAAACACCATACCTAATCATATATCAAAACATCATATAACATATACCAACCCATCATAAAGCATATATCAACCACCATAAAGAATATACCAAACCACCATAAAGCATATACCAAACCACCATATTGAAGTTTCTTTGCCTCAACCGACAAACAAGGATACATATCCCATATCTAATCCGCCATCTTCCATTTAGCTTCATCATCCAAAAGTGCTTCAATTGCACTTTAACTTTCTCGATTGCTTGATTCTGGAGCATGAGCACCTTTTTCTGCAATATACATTAAGGCTCCAGCTGGAATTCTCCACCTGGTTCCACCTGCAATACAGACCAGTCAATCACATGATCAACATCCTTAACATACTTCTTAAGTAATGATACATGGAAAATATCATGGAATTTCACCATCTGAGGCAGTGTAAGTCGATTGGCTACTGACCTAATCCTCTCAATCATGTTGAAGGGTCCACAAAATCATGTTGCCAAGTTAGCACGTGATCCAATCCGTAAGGAGATCTTCTTCAGTTTGATGCACAAGTACACATGTTCCCCAACCTAGAACTCCTTGAACAACCTATTCCGATCTGCATAGATTTTATGCCTATCCTGTGATGCCTTTAGATTCTTCTTGATCACCTGCATTTCCTATTCTATGTCTGCCAACATATCTGGTCCAATCAATACCCTGCTGACCATAACACTCCAACTGATGGGAGTGTTACAACTCCACCCATACAAATCCTCGAAAGGACTCATCCTCAATGACTTCTGATAACTGTTGTTGTATGTGAACTCTACCAAAGGAAGATACTCTTCCCACTTCCACTGTTGATGCATCACAGACATTCTCAACATGTCCTCTAATATCCTATTGACCCTCTTCGTCTATCAATTTGTTTGCGGATGATAAGTTGTGTTGAAGGCCAACTCTTTGCCAAAACCTGCAAATAAATACTTCCAAAACTTGGAAGTGAACTCTGCATCCATGTCTGACACAATCTTATTTTGAACACCGCGTAATCTAACCACATCTCTGATGAATACCTGTGCCACATCGCTAGCTGAGAATGTAGACTTAACTAGAATGAAGTGTGCAACCTTTGTTAATCTGTCCACAATGACCATAATGGAATAATGATGTTTTGCTGTCTTTAGCAACCTGGTGATAAATTCCATGGAAATAACTTCCCATTTCCTCTCTAGAATCACTATCGGCTATAGAAATCCACCTAGATGTTTACACTCTGCTTTCACTTGATGAGAATTAAAACACCTCCCCACAAACTCTGCTACATCCCTCTTCAAATTCAACCAATAGTAAAATCTATTCACTGCTATCAGTGTCTTTTGATAACAGGCTTGGTGACCTGAATAAGCTTTCACATGAAACACTCTCAAGATCACCTTCTTGAGTTCATTGTTTTCCGATACATATATCCTATCCTAGAACCTGACCAATCCATTCATTGTAAGACAATAATGCATACCCTGTGTACCTATACCTGCACCTGTACCCGTACCACTACCCTGCTACAACCTATGCACAATCTTGATATACGCAACATCCTGCTGACCTGCCTACAAGATCCTATCATGTATGTCTATCCCATAGGAGTTCATGGCTACCAAATGATGTACATGTACCCATTTGTTGAGAGCATTTGTAGCCCTATTCTCTTTGCCTTTGATGTACCTAATCTCAAAGTAAAACTCATTGATTGTGGCCAACCACCTAGCTTGCCTGGTGTTCAGATTTGGCTAGTCAAAAAAATACTTCAAGCCAATGTGATCACTCACAAGTACAAATCTTCTACCAAGAAGATAGTGTCTCCACACCTTCAATGCATGTATGATTGTTGCAAATTCTAAATCATGTGTTGGGTATTTCTACTTGTGCTCATTCATTTTTCACAACTCATACGATACCAGTTGTCCATAATGCATAAAGACTCCACCAAGCTCTCTCTTGCAAGCATATGTGCATACCACAAACTCTTTGTTTAGATATGCAATTCGTACACTAGTGCATCTGTCAACAACTTCTTAACTTGCTCAAAGCTAACCTCGCACTCTTCTATCCATTAGAGCTTCTTACCTTTCCTTTACAATGATGTAATGGGATAAGAAATCTGTGAGAAGTTCCAGATGAACCTCCTGTAATATCCTGTCAGGCCCATGATAGATCTTGCCTCATCCACACTCTTAAGAGCTACCCACTCCATGATGTCCCTTATCTTTTCTGGATCTACTGCAATGCCTTCCTTGGAGACAACATGTCCCAAGTAGTGTACCTGAGTCAGAAAGAAACTACACTTGCTAAGTTTAGCATACAATTGGTGCACCCTTAATGACTTCAACATTGCTACTAAATGCTAAGCACACTCTTCCTCATTTTTAGAATATACAAGTATATCATCAATGGACAAAATAACAAACTTATCCAAATATGGACGTAAACAACTATTCATTAAACACATGAATGTAGCTGGAGCATTAGTTAAGCCAAATGGAGCAACAACAAACTCATAATTCCCATACCTAGTCTTAAATGCAATCTTGTAAATGTCCTCTTCTTTGATGTGTACCTGATGGCATTTGAATCTTAGATTTATCTTTGAGAACATCGTTGCTCCCTTAAGTTGATTGAACAATTGATCAATCCTCAGCAAAGGGTACCTATTATTGATAGTCACTTTGTTCAACTATCTGTAATAAATGCATAATCTCAGAGTACCATGTTTCTTCTTCACAAACAAGACTGGTGCGCCCCAAGGTGATACACTTGGCCTAATGTATTCCTTGTCCAACATTTCCTTTAGCTGCAATTTTAACTCAACCAACTCAAGTGTGCTCATCCTGTAAGGTGGTTTTGATGTTGGAGCTTCCATGACACTAACTCAATAGAAAATTATACCACCCCGTGAGGTGGAAACTCTGAAATGTCCTCGGGAAACACATCCCTAAGCTACTGTAGAATTGGGTATCTACTTAACACGTCTGCATCCTCATCTTCCTTACCCTTATCACTAGAAATTTGTACTACAAATAACATACACCCTTTCCTGTGACTACACTTTGCTTGCATAGTTGTCACCATCCTAACCGATGTGAATTTATTCTTTCCTTGTAAGACTCTCAGTTTTCCATTATCATCAACACACTCAATGGCTTTGTCATAAAAATATACCTTGGTTCTATGAAGATACAACCAGTCCATGCCCAAAAGCATAGTGCATGATCCCATTGGCAATACATTCAAATGTGTTGTGGTAGGTAGACCATTCAAGTCAAATGCACAATCTCTTACCCAATGATGAACTCATTTCTTTGTACTTGTAGCCAAATTTACCAACCAATACTCTGCATGCAATTCCTTACTCAACCCACACTTATCCACCAAATCAAGACTAACATAGCTATAATTAGATCCAAGTTCACTCAAAATAGAAATAACTTGATCACAAAGCTTACCATCCATCTCAATGATAGATGCCTAATGCCTTTCCTGCCTGTTGTCCATTACTGCATAGATATGTGGAACACTCTAACCAACATCCTCAACAGTCTACGCCTCCTGTGCACTTTATATCTTAGGTATACCACCCTGATTCTACACATAATATCTCCTCCGATGATCTTTTCCACAAGTCCAACACTCTATAGGCTTCCAACCTATCTCCTTGTTTTGTTCTCCTGACCAGAATCCCTGTCCTCTATCTAATGTATTAAACCTCTTAGGTGGTGTGACATTATCCTTGTTACTTACAACCCAAGGCCTTGCTCTCTTTCTTTCCCATTTTCCTCTGTTCTTTGCATTATCTTTCCAATCTGGCTTAGCCTCAATTCTACGATTCAATTGTTCATAGCAATGCTTCATTTTTCGGTTGGCCTCCTCCAATGATGTAGCCTCATCAAACCCAATCCTATCTTTGAATGCAACTATTAACCCACTAATGAACCTTTGAATCTTGTCTTTTTCCTCTGTGAGATTAAGCACATACCATAGTAACTCCAAGAACCTGCTAGTGTACTTATCATCTATCATAAATCTCTTCTTTAGTTCATAAAACTCCTTCGCCTTGTCATAAAAGTATCTTTCTGACAAATACTTCTTCTTGAAAAACTGCTCAAACTCACTTAAAGTAAAATATTCCTCATTTATACCTCTGACATTCTTAACATCATCCCAAAAATGTCTGCTTTTCCTTTTAGACTGAATGTGGCCACTCTATCTTTCATGTTCTTTGAATAGTCATGCAATCTAAAGAACTTCGTCATGCCTAGAAACCATGCCTCTGCATCTTGTGACTTATTTTGCTCTCCATCAAAAGTATGTGGCTTTTCTTTCCTAAAATCATCTAGAAAATACCCCTTATCACTCCTATTGTAAGGATGATATTGATGATGATCATAGTGCTTACCTGAATCAGAACTAGAATAGTACCTATCTATTCCCTCTCCTATCTCAAGTATCCAAAAAAATGTCATCTATAGTTGTTTCATCTCTATTTGATCTATGACCACCATGTGATTGACTACCATATGCCCCATCAATTCTATGTTCCTTCTCATAATGGATCTAATGTGGCCCTCTCGCAGTAAATGTGACAAACTCAAAAGTATTATTGCATTTACCTCTGCTTGTTTCTCCTATCTCTATATGATTCTATCATTATCTTCCATACAACTCCTTATTTCTTCCTTTAAACTTCTCAGTGCAATTTCCAAATCAGAAGGGTTCCCAACACCACACTACTCTTGAGATTCATAGGGAAAGTCTTTATAGTCAACCATCTTGCTAGCCATTTAATATTTCTTCCTGTGAGGCATATCATGTGAGCTAAACCAAATCACAGTAAACCAACATACGTTAGTATAGCTCGGGGAGGATACCTTGTATAAAATATCAAAAAATCAGCACGATACATGTATAACATAATCATGACAACACATAGAAACATAACACATAAGAATATTCCCATGCAACCATCATTCTAGCTAAGGTCCAGTCATCAATGCACGACCTTAAAAACAACACACACCACGATCCCATGCACGAAAACCACCATCATTACGTAACTATACACTTGATCACATGAAAACATGAACATACATAAGTGATGCAAATTGATTCACACATATGCATAAGCACATATGACCAATCATGAATGAACAATATTTGAAATCAAACCTACAAGAATGATACATGCAACCAAGCATACAAGAATGTAACTAAACATGCAAGAATGTAACAAAGAATACTGCAACGATACATGTAAGTGACATAAATTGACATGTAACCAGTCATATACTCACAAAGATGCATTCCACAAGCACACCTCAAATGTCACATGACAACATCACTACAAGAATGAACAACATCATTCAAATGCAACATGCACATGGAATGCAAGTGTGAGACACACACATGCAAATGACATGCATGCATGACCAAATAACCCATCTATTCCAAGGGTGAACCATGCTCTGGTACCACTCTGTAACATGCTCCTCCCACATCTACCCAAGCAATTGTCTAGCTGGGGTAAGCATGCGATGAGAGGCCACTATGATATGATTTGACTTCCTAAGTCACGTTAAGGAAGTGGATCAGATGGAAACAACTATACAGACATTAATCATCAGCTACAAGACCCTCAAGAACCAATCCAATACTTTAGACAAGCTGACTTGGGGTCCCACTAAGATTTTGGACAATTTAAGGCTTAGTAGCTCCCATGCCATAGGCATGAGTGTGACCAACAATCCAAAGTTTCTCTCACATGCTTTCTTACTCACAAACAAAGACCAAAAGTATCAGTGTTATTCCAACGACTCCGTGATTTGAGCTACTTTTTCAGGCCCAGAGCATAGGTCACTACCTAGAATTGAACCATCTATTCAAATAAATAAAATAACATGGAAATGACAATATTAAAGAAAATACTTGTTCAAGACCTTGATTTCATCCCTACTAGCCATGACATGCATTTCGTCAAACATATTGCAAATGTGTAATATACAGGTGTAATTAACAATTATAAGTATAGGGGTCTCATACTTAGCTGAGAATCACTAAGAAACATTGATACCTCAACACATCAATTTTTATTCCATTCATTAGGTCATAGATACATTGATCATTCAATTACAAGTAAAAACATGAGGAAATGCATACATGGTTGCTATCAAAAAACACATACATGACCAACATAATAGGGAGAAAAATAATCATGAAAGTACAACCATATAGACCACATACAATCCATCAAAATTCTCATAGAAATACAAGGATAAATAACCTTTCATTAGTAATGCAAAATCCATACCCGGGACGGGACTTCCACATTCCACCCGACCATAGAACAGCTAAGCCAAATCTCTCTTTAGCCATTCACCCCCGTAACATATTCCAAGAATGAATGTAAGATCTCATAGAACACATCAATCAAAGCTCATCCAAGGCTTCCAGATGCCATCCACCTCAAACTATCAAACAATGATTCCACCTCATGGCTGGACATCATAAAATGATCAACAAAATTGTGTCCATCCAAGGCTTCCAGGTCTTCTAGAGCGTTTGTTCAACCAAGGCTTCTAGGACTAGTAACTCAACCCACAACTTATACAGGGCTTCCAGAGCATTTGTCCAACCAGGGATTTTGAGACTAGTAACTCAACCCACCAAGGTCTTCCAGAGCATTTTTCCAACCAAGGCTTCCATGACTACTAACTCAACCCAAGTTGTTACAGGGCTTCTAGAGTGTTTGTCCAACCAGGGCTTCCAAGACTAATAGTTAAACCCAAGCTAAGGATATATGAGAACCAACCAAAAAAAAATGAAATTAAACCCACAATCACCATGGCTATCTAGGAAATGGCAACGCTAGGAAATCCATTGTCAATCTTGTCCATCTTCCATGCCAATGGCATATCACAACCAAAAATCCACATGCATATGCCTTGCATGTCAAAACTAGTGATGGAAACATACATGAAACTCGGTACCTGCAAGAAAATATGATATATCTTCTGATCTCGATGCCCTCTTGCAATTTCCTTCTCTTCCTTTTCCTTCTTGCTCCAAAAATCCAAGTATTCCACACCCACCAAGAGTGCTCCAAGAAAACTCTAAGTCTCCAAGAGTATGAGAGAGAGAGAGATAATAATGAGAGAGCTCCAAAACTGAACTGAAAAAAGGTTACCAACTGATTCTTAGAAACCTTTTTATGAATGAGGCCTCTATTTTCTTCATTTTCCTCCTCACATGCAACTTGTGACATTTCACCTCCCTTTTCTCCTAATTTCCATTATTTTCACAAGTAAATGTGCCAAAAATGTTATTTTTCCTTTCCAAAGCCTTAGCCATTTCCTTTGTCGATTTCCTTAGCCATAAACAATCACAATTAATCCCCATCACTAGGATTCGACCCAAAATTCAGCTTGGAATAAGTGGCCCATCATTCATCGCTATCATTTTGGCTTTATTTACCTTTTATTACATGGAATTTTCACTAAGGTTGTTACAATACACCTTTCATCTATCCCATTGCTACAAGACTTGCCATCTTCAAGTTCCCGACATTTTCACTAAAATCTCATTCCTCTAAGTTTATAGCCAATGAAAAGGGGAATTGAAAAGACCGTCCACTCAACTTTTCCTTCGCTTCCTACCCCTCAATTACCACTGAAAAATAATATCGAAGAAAGGGTCTCCATTAGATCTAGAGTTAATTAGTTCAAATATTTGGGTTTTATATTTTACTCATATATAGTTCCATTTTTCTAATGCAGGTACATAACTCAGTCAATGATGGGAACTTCAAGATGAAGTTAAAGGCCAAGAACATAGAGCTATTGAAGTCTCCTTGGTTAATTGAATTGATCACGTTTCATATCGACATAAGAGATTCACAACATGGATATATTGGTGAATTTTTTCCTGAATGCTCATGTGACTTTTCCAGCAATGATCCTGTTATTAAATGCTCATTACATGCTTCTGTAAAATTAGAGTTATTAAATGCACTTCTTGTGAGTGTTCATCTTGCCTTATATTTTTAAACAAGACTCTGGATATTAGGTATTTACTTTTGTAAGTTTACTCATAGACCTAAAGGGTAGGGAAATCCATTGAACTCTGCAAGTGTAAATTCGTATGGGAGTTTATGCCAATTCTGTTTATTTGATTGAGTTGGGCTTGCTGGTGAAGAAATGGTATGAACATTCATTCTATTCCATTTCTTTTTATGTGCTTTGACAATTGGAAATTTGTTTTTGACTCCCAATAACAAATCATATATGTATGAATATGTTTTTTGATGATTTATATCAACATGTGCAGAGGCTATTGGAAGGAAAGATTGCATACATAATGGGCACAGAGAGTAAAACAAGAAAAGGAGCAATGGGATCTACAATCATGATTTATATTAGGATTATAAGAGAGTGACTTATGTCATTGTTTATGATATGCAAAAATTTTAATTCAAAGCATCCTTTTTTTAATGATGTACATCTTGTGACGTTTTAATGCTCTGTTCCTTAGGATCTTATCATTGTGAATGTTGTGAATGTTGTTCATCAAGGAGAAAAGTAAGTTCAAGAAAGTTGAATTTTGCATAATGGTTAGTTTACAATATCTAAATTGATTTTTATGAGTTCATACGCATTAACGTTTTAATTGTTCTTCCTTTCTACAAAAAATTCAGGTTAACCTACATGTTCCCAATACAAATTTAGATTTTGGTTTGTTGCAGAGTTACCAAAATTATGTAAGTGTTGGTGCAGGTGAAAATTTTGTGTGCCTGAGATAGCTTCCCTAGCACGCCCAGATTGTGGAATGGCTGGACTGGAAAACACCATGATGCATCATCTTCGTCTCGTTCGACTCATAGCCATATATTTCTCAGACACAAGTGACAGAGCTGCCACTGGGCCTAGAGGAAAGTGGGCAGCCATCCTTATGGGTGCTGCCCTGTCAGACTCAAAACTCACCATGGAATCCTCTTCAATGGCAGAGAAATGGAGCGAGGAGGTGTTGCTAGATGGTTATGAAAGGTGACTTGGGGCTTACTTGATTATTACCTTCCACATTCTCACTCTTATAGAAAGAGTAGAAAATATCGAGGTTTCAACACATTGAGCACCTACCATGGATGTCGGTGCTTCCAACTCTTGGCCTCTGGTATGGCGGAACCATTATGGTAATAGAGTTGACAATGAATCAACAACCTCAATGAAGCAATAGTAACGTAACATAACCAAATTTCAGTGGTTATTGTTATTTTGTCAACAATAGTCACTATTGTTATTGCACGCATATTTCACTCATTCTCCTCCTGTAGAGAAACAAGTAGAAAATATCAAGAACATTGAGTAATTATTACTATTATAATTATTATATATATGTTTAGAGAAACAACTAGAAAAACTCAAGCACATTGAGCACTTTCCATGGATTTCAGTGCCTCCAACTCTTTGCCTCTAATATGGCAGAACCATTAAGGGAAGAGAGGTGACAATGAATTAAGCAACCTCAATGATGCATTAGTAACTTAATGGAATTGAAGTTAAGTGGTTGTTGTTATTTCATCAACAAGAATGGCTATTGTTATTACACACATATTTCATTTAATTCAGTGGCTATTATTGCACACATATTTCGCTCATTCCTCCTCCCATAAATACCTAACTCCACTCAACTATTCCCAACTACAAGTTTATCCCTATTGAACTATTATCAATTCGAAATTTATCCCTCCTAAACCATTCCTAGCTTCAAGAAGACCACGAAAAACTGAAAAGCCCATAATTCATTGCGTGAATATTTTCATTATCATTGAATGATTGTTGGAAAATTAATCCTAGCCACCGCCTTAAACACACTGAAAATAACCATACTTACCAAACATATTTTTTTTAGGTTGCGGATTTTGTTTTCAAGCTGAAGGATAGAAGTTCTGAGCACAAGTACAAGTTCTCCATTCCACAACCCATCATACCATTCCACAACATACATCAAGAATTTAAGAAGGAATGCATATTTAATAAAGGGTTGGTAAATATGTATGGACAAACATTTACCATGCAACTCTTACTTGCAGTTTGCAACCTCTGCAAGTTCAGAAAATTACTTACCTTATACAATCATCCATCCCGCATCTCAATGTTTTGATGAGTCATGTACTAATGTGTCAAAAATGTATGTTTCAATAACTATGAATGTATAAGTTTTTAATATAGTTGAGGGTGTAAGTATAAGAGGTAGAGAGGAAAAAATCATGGAGAAAATATTGGTGGGCACTTGAAAACAAGTTCTTACAGGGTTTTACCTAGAGTTACTCCACAACCCTGGTGAAGCGTAAATCGCAGTAAGATCTTTTATTTACTTGTTGAAGGAGCCAAAACCTCCATATGAATGTATTTCATGCATTAAGAAATATAATCCAAAGCTTTATTGTGTTTCTCAATTTTACTTTGTTTTTACATTGTTATACTATGAGTTAAATTTTTGTTCTTTTTTGAAGCCTCTGTCTAGTTGCAATTTGATTACCGCAACTAAAGATTTGATCTTCGAAACTGATTTTCTCAGGGAGACTACTCTCCTCCAATTTGATCACCACGGCTAAAGATTTGATCTCCAAAACTAATTTGTTGAGGGAGACTCCTCTCCTCTTCCCCCTGGAATTTATTTCATGTGGTATCAAAGCAAGTTAAACTCTTTGAGTGTAAAAAAAAGTGTTTTTACTGGCTATTAAAAATTGTTTTGAGGAATATTTTCTTTTGGAGAATATTTACGAGCAAGGAGAACTTTTTCTTTTTACACTAAAAAATGGTAGCATCAAGCACAAGGTTGAATAATCCTCAAATACCTCAGTTTAATGGAAAAAATTATGACTATTGGGCTATAACAATGAACACTTTGTTCTCTTCTAAATACATTTTGGATTTTGGTGGAGAATGGTTTTCAAGAACCAACATAAGCAACTACATACAATTCCTTGACAAAAGAAAAAAGGTATTTGTTGAGGGACAATAGGAAGAAGGATGCAAAAGCCCTCTTCTACATCTTTAAATAATTTCATGAAATTATTTTCCCAAGGATTGCAGCAGCAACAAATTCCAAGCAAGCATGGAACACCCTCTAGAAAGCCTACCAAGGCATGGGAAAATTGAAGACGACAAAGCTACAAATGCTAAGGAGATATTTTGAGAGAATATGCATGAAAGAGTCTAAGAATGTAGACTCATTCTTTACACATTTAATTGGATTGGTTACTGAAATCAGGTCTCATGGTGAGAGACTTGAGGAAAGGAGAATAGTTGAGAAAGTTTTGAGAAGTCTCCTAGCACGATTTGATGCCATTGTTGTGGGCATAGAAGAGGCAAAGGATCTCTCATAGTTTTGAGTGGATGAGCTTCATCCATCACTGATTTCTCATGAACATAGACTGAATAGAGAAACAAGCTCCTCATTGGAGCATGCCTTCACGACACAAGCTTCATTTGGTCAAGGTAGAGGAAGATGAAGATCATATGCTAGAGGAAGAGGAAGAAGCCCACATAGAGGTAGAAGAGGTGGCCCTTCAAGCTCAAGTGGAAAGGGAAACAATCAAAATCCAAGTCAAGGCCCAAGCCAGAATCAAGCACAAGGATAGAGGTATGATAAATCTCAAGTCTAATTTCATTACTGTAAGAAGTATGGTCACTATGAAAATGAATGTGAAAAGAAGCAACATGATAAGTAGCAAACCAAGTGTAATTTTCACAAAGGAAAATTAGAACCGAGATAGCATGTTTTTAGCTTGTAATGTAGCACAAGAAAACAAATTGGTGTATGGTTTCTAGATTCAAGGTGCAACAACCACATGACAAGGAACATTGAAATGTTTTTGAATTTAGATGAAAGTGTGAAATCTGAAGTGACATTAGGCACTAATAGCAAAGTCTATGTCATGGGCAAAGGAAGAGTCAATATTCTAACAAAGAAGGGGGAGAAGAAATACATCTCAGATGTTTACTTTGTCCCTGGTTTGAAGCATAGCCTCATAAGCATTGGACAACTCATGCAAAAGGGCTACAATGTCTTTTTCAAAAATGATGAGTGTACAATTTTTGGATAAGCCTCCAAGAAGAGAGTTGATTGCAAAATTTCAAATGACAAGCAATACAATTTTTCCCCTAAAGATAAAATTAGACTTGAAGGAAGAATGTGCACAAGCACAACTATCAATGAATTCACAAGAGCATGAATGAAAAGTTGCAGTTGTCACACAAGTAAACTTTCAAGTAGAGGTCAAAGATGAAAATTGGTTATGGAATTTGACATTTGGTCATCTCAACTTTGGAGGTTTGAATTTGCTGCATAGGATAGGCATGGTGAAGGGATTGCCACTCATAGAAAAATGGATAGTCTATGTGAAGGATATGTTGGGCAAACAACATAGAGAGAAATTTCCAGCAAGAAAGTTAGTTAGCGCAAAGGCACCCTTGGAGATTGTCCTTTCATATTTATGTGGACCAATGCAAACACCATCAATTGGTGGCAGCTATTATTTAGTGATCTTCATAGATGACTACACAAGGAAGACATGGGTCTACTTCCTAAAACAAATAAGTGAAGTGTTTGAGCACTTCTGCCAATACAAATCTCTTGTTTTGAAGCAATGTGGACACTACATCAAAGTCTTGAGGACTAACAAGGGTGGAAAATATATCTCAAATGATTTCCTACATTTTTGCAAGGAGCATGGAATTCACAAGCAATTTACGACAAGGTACACACCTCAACAATATGGTGTCGCAGAAAGGAAGAAGAGGACCATTATGGAAATGACAAGGAGTATGTTCAAGGAAAAGAATTTTCCAAATGATTATTCGGTTGAAGTTATTGTTTGTGCAGTAAATATCATGAATAGGTGTCCACCCAAAAGTGTCAAGAACATGGTTCCTGAAGAGGCATGGAGTGGAACAAAGCATAGAGTCACTCACATGAGAGTGTTTGGTTGTATGGCGTATGCATATGTCCCTAATGAGTTGAGGAAGAATTTGGAAAACAAGGGGGATAAATGCATTTTTTTGGATATAGTGATGAATACAATGCATACAAGCTCTACAATCCATCAACCAAGAAGGTCATAATTAGCACAGATGTGCAGTTCATAGAAGAGGAAGCATGGGATAGAAGTTTAGAGAATAAAATTAATGTGAAAGCATGTGTACCACATGAGGACAAAGAGGAAGGAAAGGCAACATGCAATTCCTTAATAGTGACTCCCTTTACTCCTATTCAAGGGCAACAAAGAAGACAACAAGTAACACTATCAAAAAATAATAGGACAATGCCACGCAATCAATAAAGTGCTTCTCTGAGCACACCAAAAATACCCAAAATGTCATCTACTTCAAGCACAACATCAAATGACATGTCAAGCCCATCTTTCGCAAGCGTAAGAAGACCAAAATTCAAAAATTTAAATAAAATTTATGAGCAAGATGAAATTGATAGTAGCACTGGTCTGGATTTCTTATTTGCATTGTTTTGTCATGTCGATGACCTAACCCATTTTGAGTATCCAGTCAAAGAAGAAAAATAGGTTGTGATAAGGGAGGAATAAATAGAATCAATAGAAAAGAATGACATATGGGATTTAGTGGACCTTCCTCAAGGAAAAGAAATCATTGCAGTGAAGTGGGACTATAAGACCAAGAGCAACATTGAGGGGAAGATTGAAAGGCATAAAGAAAGGTTCATTGTCAAATGATACAAACAGCTGCATGGAAGAGATTATGCGTAGACATTTCCACCAATCGTGAGGATGGAGACAGTGCATATAGTGGTGTCAATTTCTATGCAACATAAATGGAAAGTGTATCAAATGGACATAAAATCAACATTCTTAAATTGAGTGTTGAAAGAGGAAGTATATGTTGCACAACCACCTGGTTATAAAGTAGAAGGCCAAGACGACAAGCTGTATAAGTTGAGGAAAGCTCTTTATGAGTTGAAGAAAGCACCACGTGCATGGTATAGCAAAATAGACACTTACTTGTTGGAAAATGGTTTCGAAAAATGTGACAGTGAGCCTACACTCTACATTAAAGAGAGTGATGGTAAGCTTCTTATTGTTGTCTTGTATGTAGATGAATTTACTTTTACAGCCTGTGGTGATTTCCTAATCACTGATTTCAAAGAAGTCATGAAAAGTGAGTTTGAAATGACTGGCTTGGCATTGTTAAGATATTTTTTAGGCACAAAAGTGAAGCAAACATAAAACGGTATTTTTATTTCCCAAGAAAAGTATGTAACAAACATTTTGGAGAGATTTAATATACAGAACAATAGGCCCTCACCAACTCCAACTGTCATGGGGTTGAAGCTGAGAAAAGAAGACTGCAGTGGCAATGTCAATCTGACATTATACAGGAGTATGGCGCACAACTTGATGTATTTGACCGCCACTACATTGGATATAATGTATGCAGTGAGTTTGGTGTCGAGGTTCTGGAGAAACCCAGTGAGATGCATCAGCAAGCAGCCAAAATTATTTTAAGGTATGTCAATGGGACAAAGGAGTATGGAGTTTTGTACACCGCAAAAAATGATTTTAGGTTGGTTGGTTACATTGGCAATGATTGGGGACGAAGTGTCGATGACAGAAAGAGAACATTAGGATATGTTTTTCATTTGGGTTTTGGAGCCATTTCATGGGCCTCCAAGAAGCAACAAATAGTGTCATTGTCAGAAACAGAAGTTGAATATGTTGTCGCAACAGCAATAACATGTCAAGCAGTTTGGATGAGAAGAATGTTGAGGAATTTATGCCACGACCAAGAGGGAACAACAACTATTTTTTGCAACAACGCTTTTGCAATTGCACTATAAAAGAATTATGTTTTTCACAAGACGACCAATAACATTAATGCTAAATATCATTTTATTAGAGAGTTGATTAACAATGGTGAAATTGTGTTGTAGCACTGCAAGTTTGCTGACATTTTCACAAAGTCATTGGCACGTAAAAATTTTGTTTATCTCAAATATTGTTTGGGAATTGTAAATGGTAAAGTTGTGATTAAGAGGGAGTGTTGGAAAATTAATCCCAACCACCGGGTTAAACACACTAACAACAACCATACTTGGCAAACATATTTTTTGCAGGTTGAGGATTTTGTTTATAGGCTAAAGGACAGAAGTTCTAAGGAGGAGTGTGAGTTCTCAACATACATCAAACATTTAAGAAGGAATGTGTATTTAATAAAGGGTTGGTAAATGTGTACGGTCAAACATTTATTGTGCAACTCTTACTTGCAATCCGCAACCTCTACTAGTTTAGAAAATCACTTACCTTGTATAATGGCCCATCCTGTGTCTTAATTTTTTGATCAGTGATGTATTAATGTGTCAAAAATGTATGTTTCGATAAATATGAATGTAGAAGTTTTTAATATAGTTGAGGGTGTAAGTGATAGGTAGAGAGGAGAAAATCGTGGAGAAAATATTCGTGGGCACTTGAAAACAAGTTCTTACGGGGTTTTACAAAGAGTTACTCCGCAACCCCTAGTGAAGCGTAAATCACAGTAAGATATTTTATTTACTTGGTGAAGGAGCCGAAGCCTCCATGTGAATGTATTTTATTTACTGTGAGTTAAATTTCTGTGTTTCTTTAAGCCTCTTTCTAGTTGTGATTTTCTCGCTGCAACTTAAGATTTGATCTCAGCAACTGTAACACCTTAACCATTAAATAAGAACACTAAAAAAAAAAAAATTACTTTACCTGGCCTAAACTAATGAACCATATATATATAAATATTATGCATGCCATGGTGGCAGTCGTACTATTAACCATACATTAATTGATTGGATATTTATTATTGCATTTCCCACAATCAACAATGTGGGTTCCACCATGCATTAAAGAGGCACATGGCCTTACTCAAGGTTTAGCGCTTATCCCACTGCTCTGTTTCAAATTCCCTCGGTACCGTCCTCCACGCGGTTTGATCTGGGACTATCCTCTGGCTGGCTTTCATTCATTGATGAAGCATTGGATTTCCCATTGTGCTCCTTCGCATCCGTTGATTTGGCTAGAGGAAATCCGATAGTGGAGAAAGGTTGAGTTAGTTTCAACTACCCTACTCCCCCCTCCAAATAAATCGAGGGTCATTTGCGTTTTAAGCGTTGAGGGTGTTGGCCGCTCTGTAACTATTTGGCTACCAGGTCCCGATTCGACTCTGCAAATGAGTATGTCAAGAGCTATGGTGGTGAACAAAAGCTTGTCTCCGAGACATAATGGAATCCATGCCTTATTTTATAGTTCATTATACAACAGTGATTTAATATACCTATTTTACTATCTCACAGTTTGTAAGGGTTTGATAGGTGAATATCCATGTTTGGAGAGCTCACCACACGATTTTGGTTCGTCGAGGGTTGAAGGGCTTCGCACTCGACTCCAAAGAGGTAAGCCTATGTTCTAAGGTATTGCTCTTATAGTTGAAAATGACTCTGCATGCTGTTAATGCACATGTTTGGTGGCCATGCTGGTGGAATACCTCCGGATGGAAACTTCAGGGCTCAAGTGGGGTTTCAAGCCTCAACCACTTTGTTTTTAATTGATTTTGGAATACAAATAATTACCTAGACATTGATATAATGTTGTTGATCATGTTGCAGGTAACTAATTATTCCTACCGGGTTTCTCATGGAGTCAGCCTCGTGCTCTCCGGGGCTAAGAAGACTAATATCCCTCTTGGCTATCTATAGGTTGGAATGTTTCACTGAGGTTTACTTAGTTTGTTTGTTATGGTTTAAATTCTTATGAGAAATAGTTTGCTAGAGGCCTTCAGCTGGACCTACCCAGTTTTAATTCTCTCTATAAATAATATTATATAAATAATTTATAAGTCATCTCTGATATTTAATATGGTAGTAGAACTGTTCTATTTTCTGGGTTCGGGAGACTATTATTATCTGATATTTTTGTAGCTTATGGGTACACCAACCCTTCTGGAACTATGAAAAATGTCGTTGAACTATGAAATACGGGGGTTTCCCTCTTTTTGAGATTCACCTATGTGGATATGTGAATGTCAACCGTGCATCCAGTTGCTGTAAGACTCGGTGATAATAATATATGTTTATTTGCAATATTATATTTAGTTTTCTATCGATTCAACTATGAAGGGTTTCATAGTTTTAAATGATGGCTGGCCATAATTGTTAGAAACTGCATCTTTCAATTCGATTCATTTGACAGTTGTTAATGAATAGGTTACAATTTGAGGGTTTCGATCAAGTATTTCATTATGTTCAAGCTAAACCGAAACTCTCCTCTTGAATGTTGAATTAAAATATTTTCCTATGCTACTGCGATAGAAGGTTGTCTCTGTTATGTTCTATGAATATTGTGGTATTATATCATAGGCAAGGAGATTAGTTTCTTTTTGAAATCTATATCAACATGCTGCAGCAAATAAAGTAGGAAATAAATTCTTATCGTTTTCAAGTTTTATTAGCTTTACAACTTTATTTTATAATTGATATTGTTCTTGAATATCGAATTCTTTTCGGTTTCTATGTGGGCATGGTGATGGTTTGACCTTGTTACGAAAGAAATATTTCTATTACACTTATTATATTATTGTTTTAAATATATGTACTTTGATCCTGTAATGAACTATTTCGCTGCTTTAAGAAGTATTTAGTCCATTCATTTATTATTACCAGTATTTAAATAAAATTTATGATACTTATCTCATTAACTTATCATAAAATACCAAAGATATCTGGAAAGTCTCTCCTCCAAGCCACGAGGCTAGAAATTACGTCCAGGCTCTCCCTCCAGCACTTTCACTATTTTGCACCATGGGGGCTTCATTTAATGAACCTCTGGCATATCACGTGCATTTGTGGCATATTAAACAATACCCTTAATTTGACTACATATTGGAAAATACCCCTAAAAATCTCATTATTTAACCCCCTACCAATATGAACCCAGTATACCTTCCCAATTTAAAAACCCCTACTTTCACTAGATATTGTAGGTATCCATTTTTTCATTAACATTTTTTATACGCCTTTATATTTTTTCATAACTTTAAGCTCCGTTTTTTATACCTGGCAATATAAAAACCCTCTACCCCCTATATATCCCCCATTATATTATGTCATTTTTTCCTCAATAAATATCCCCCAATATGAACCCACGTGGTATGGCATTGCTCCCCCAGTGAAGCCCCCTTGTTTTTCACTGGATTATATCCAACTACAGTCGGTGACTTGGGCCTCAAGACTCCATTTTCCATCCACAAGTCCTGCATTTGATTCGACTGTTAATGAGCAACTTCTATTGGTCTCTTCTTTTCCCAGCTCTAGGATACCCCCCAATTTTCCATCTTTTCCCCTCTATATTTCCCTTTACAGGGCAAGGGTGTAACTATTTCTTTTAATTGTAGCAAATAGTTTATTTTTATTAACATGTCTCAATTCCTAATCAATCATAAATTAGGTAACAACTTGTTATCTAGCTTTCCAGCCTCAGTCATTGTCATAATGTAAAAGAAAATAAATGCAGTAAATCATAAAACTGAATTTAATAACCATAGTACTTCTTTCATGGAGCCTGAGGTGTTACATCTCCCCCCCCATGTGAGGAACACTTTCCTTAGTGTTCCTTCTAATTTAAGCAAATAACATTGGATAAGATTCCCACATAAATCCTTCCTCTTTCCAAGTGGCCTCATCCGGGCCAAAGTGCTTCCACTGCACTTTAACCTGGGTGATGGCTCTCTTCTGCAAGGTGATTTCTCTCTGATCGAGAATACAAAGAGGTTCTCCTAGAAACTCTCCTTCTGGTTTGACCTACACATACATAATTCATAGTCATAATTCCCTAAAAACAACTTATAAAAAATGTATATGTTCCCTTAACTTTTTACCTGAATATTTTCCCAATTTATTATATGTTGTGGATTGTACACATATTTCTTTAACAACGAAACATGAAAAATGTTATGGACCCAAATGTCACTTGGTAACTCAAGTTTATAGGCTACTCGTCCAATTCGTTCCAAGACTTGAAAAGGTCCATAGTATCGGGGTGCTAACTTAGCACAACCCCTCCACTTTAAGGAACTTTTTCGGGGCTTTACTCTTAGATATACATGATCTCCTGGCTGAAATTCCCTGTATGCTCTCTTTTTATTTGCATACATTTTCTTCCTATCTTGGGAAACCCTTAGATTCTGTCAAACCTTCTTAATAGTTTCATCCATCTCTACGAGCATGTCGGGACCCAATGCTAGCTTATTAACAGGGTTATTCCAGTCCACGAGCACTCTGCAATTTCTTCCATATAACACCTCCAAGGGTCTCATACCTAGTGATTCATGATGTCCATTATTGTATGAAAATTCCACAAGGTGGAGATAATCCTCCCACCTATGTGGTTGTTGCATCAAAAATATGCGTAGCATGTCTTCCAGTTCTTGATTTACCTGTTCCATTTGCCCATCCGTTTGGGGATGATAAGCCATACTAAATTGGATCTAGGTACCCAATTCTGAAAATAGGGTTTTCCATAACGTGGATGTGAATTTTACATCCCTGTCTGAAATTACCACCTTGGATATACCGTGCAGGTGGAAGATTTCCTTCATAAATATGTCCGCAATTTCCACAATTTTGTACGTGGATTTCACAGGTATGAAGTGTGCGGTTTTGCTCAATTTGTCTACTACAACCATAATCGAGTCGTGTTGTTTCCTAGTGTGGGGTAAAGCTATGATGAAGTCTAATGATATGATCTTCCATTTCAATTTTGGAATGGGCAGTGGTTGCAACAAACCAGTGGGATGTTGATGCTCCGCCTTCACCAAGTGACACTCCAAACATTTGGAAAAAATATTCAGCGACATCCGTCCTTAATTCGGGCCAAAAATACCCTTTTTTGATGGCTGATAATAGTTTCTAGTAACCTAGGTGGCCCGCACAAGGTTTTTAGTGAAACTCATCCATTCTTAATTGTTTAATAGCACTCTGGTTAGGAACACAAATTATGTTTTTGAAGGTAAGGATGTCATCAAGATTTATTTTGAAATTTGATTTTTCTCCTAACAAAGTTTCCTTTGTCTGCTGTCAAAGAAAAGTGTATTCTAGATCTTTGACCGATGCCTCCTTTATAATTTTTGGAATGTTTGAGTGTGGTTGACTAATCTGAACCTCATAAATGCATTGTATCTTCCCACTCAATGCATCATCCACGTGATTTTCTTTCGCCTTAAGATGCTTCATTTCAATATCAAACTCACTTAAAAATGCCATCAATCTAGCCTATCAAGCATTTAGGCTAGACTAATTAAAGAAATTGGTAAGGCTGCTATGATTTGTTAACAACAAAAATTTCTTCCCCAACAAGTAGCATCGCCACATTTTAAGTGCATTTACTACCGATGTTAATTCAAAGTCATAAGCAGAGTATCGTTGTTCATACTCCTTCAATTTTTGTGATTCGTAAGCAATAAATTTACCTTCTTGTGTCAGCACTCCACCAACACCTTCTTTACTTGCATCCATGCAAACCACAAAAGACATTTTCGGATCTTCTACTTTTAGCGCAGGTGTAGTGGTAAGTAGGTGTTTTAATATTTCAAATCTTTGTTGACATTTGGTTGTCCATTGAAAGGTGCATCCATTTTTCTTTAAGGAGGTCATTGGAAAATAAATTTTTGAAAACCCTTCAATGAACCGATGGTAGTATCCGACTAAACCTAGAAAGGATTTGATATCAACGACATTCTTTGGAGTAGTCCATTCCATAATGGTTTTGATCTTTTATGGGTCCACTGTTATTCCCTTTATTAATATAACATGACCCGATTATTTGATTTGATCTTTGAAAAAGTCACATTTTCTAAATTTAGCATATAACTGGTTCTCCGTAAAGTTTGTAGCACAGTTCTCAAGAGTTATTTGTGTTCTCCCTGATTTTTAGAGTATACCAAAATGTCGTCAATAAAAATTAACACAAACTTAACAAGATAGGGCTGGAAAATATCGTGCATCAAACTCATAAAGGTAGTTGGGGCATTAATGAGGCCAAATGGCAACACCACGAACTCGTAATGACCATAACAAGTTTGAAATGTAGTTTTGTAGATGTCCTCCTCCTTTAACCTTATTTGGTGGTAACCGGATCTTCAGTCAATTTTTGAGAATACCTTGGCTTCCTGCACTTGATCGAATAAATCTTAAATAAATGGTAAGGAATACTTATTTTTGATGGTCAACCTCTTTAACTAACGATAATTAATACACAATCTCAATGTTCCATCTTTCTTAATTATGAATAGTACAGGGGCTTCCCAAGGGGACACACTGGGGCAGATGTAATTTTTATCTTGAAGCTCCATTTTGAGTTCTATCAACTCAGGTATGCTCATGCGGTAAGGGACCTTGGATACCAGGGTTGTACCTGCAATCAGTTCAATGGTGAAGTCAATATCCCACTTGGGTAGTAATCCATGAATGGATTCAGGAAATACATCAGCAAATTCCTGAATGACAGGAATATTTTCCAAGGTCATTTTATTCTTGGTGTTGGTAAATCCTACTTGAACAACACATATTTGATAGCGCTTCCTAATACATTTTCCTTGCTGATTAGCAGCAATAGGCCACATTTTGGTATTAGTCTTGATTCCTTGAAGTTCCCTCCTTTGTCCTGATTCGAAAATAAAATTGATAGTTTTTGGTTTGCAATCAACCAAGAACCGACATTTTTCCAACCAATCCATTCTGATTAAAACATCATATGAACCCAAAGGGATAATGTTGAGTTTCATGTGAATGGATTGTTCTGAGATGGTTATGGGACATTTTCCTGTTTTGGCAACTGCCTTTCTTTTTGCCCCAGTGGCTAGTTGAACTAGCCATGTTTTTGGAAATTTACTGCTCTGCAACTGACACTTTTCTATCACTTTAGGGCTAACATAACTTAAGCTAGCACCGGGATCAAATAAAACCGAAACAGGTTGCTTAGCGATTATACCTTCACATTCAATCATGGTGGATTGATATTTTGCTTGATGATCATCCAGGGAAACATTAATTCTAGGTATGTTCCTTGCCACTTCTCCAACAGTGAATGATTCCTGCATATTTTCAAGTTATTCTGTTCTCGCCTTATGCAAACAGTTTTTGAAGTAGTGGGGTTCTCCGCATCCCCAACATTGCAGCGACGGTTTTTATTTTTGATCATTACTAAATTTATTAACCCCTTCGAACTGTCTATTTTTGAAATAGACAACCTTGGGTTAGTTCTTTGCTGGGAATTTACTAAGAGGCTTTTGCTGTAAATTTCTGCTATTAGAAAATTTTAGGTGTTTTCTTGGAATTGGACTTATTCCCTTCTTATTCAACCCTCCTTTAGATCCTTCATTTTTCTGTTCCATTTGTTGGTAACATATGTGGGCTTTCCACATTGCATCATCCATTTTTTTGGGTTAGTCGAACTCAAGTTTCTCCTTCATGAAATTGGGTAAGCTACTAATGAAATGTTGAGTCTTAGCTTTCTCTTCCTGCATATAAGGCACATAGCACAGAAGGGAGGTGAATCGAGCCACATATTTAGACATAGTTAAGGTCCTCAGTCTTAATTCGTGAAATTCCTTTGATTTTTCAT
Organism: Pinus taeda; assembly: GCA_000404065.3. Lineage (NCBI taxonomy): Eukaryota > Viridiplantae > Streptophyta > Pinopsida > Pinales > Pinaceae > Pinus > Pinus taeda. The sequence goes on along the minus strand of APFE031410459.1, from coordinate 181,382 downwards.
TGTAATAATGCTCAATTAGATACTTATATTTAAAATGTTTTTGGAATTCGTTCCACATCACCTATTCCTCATCAATATTTCTTACCGTTTTGATTTCTTTCCACCACAGGGTTGCCTTACCTCTTAACTGATAAACTGCCAAACACGCCTTCAACTTATCTTTGTATTCGTAAATCTGAAAATATTTACCCATATCAATTAACCAAGCTTCCGTTGCTTCTTCAGATTCCCCTTCAAAAAGTGATGGTTTAATCTCTTTGAATTCTCCTTGTAATTTCAACTTTTGTATTTTTTTTTTGCGTTGGTCGGAAACATTATCTGAGTGTCCTTCTTCATCCTCCCCATGTCTCTCGACTGATTCAGCATTTTCGTCACCATGCTTAGTTGTTGGGGTATTTTCTCTGTCCTCAGCACCGGGGTTTGGATGTCTTTCGTTCTCTCGATTAGACAGACTTCTAAGAATCCTCTCCTATTCCAAGCGTAATCATTCATTGTCCGTTCTTAAATTTTTCATCTCAACACGTAAATACTGAACAGTTTCGAGTAAAACTACATTAGTTTGACAAGTCTCCTTGCCCAACTGTATCCAAATGTTAGGGTTAGCATTCACATAAGCTGGTTCTAGAGTATTGGGTGGTCCTAAACTTCTCTACACTTTCCCTTTGTATTGGGACTGTCTCTGTGTGCACATAAATGTTTAATTTAGTTAGACTTAAAAAAATACAGTATATATATCCCAAAGAGTCTCAACGTGCGAACCTGAGCTCTTATACCATTTGTAACACCTTAACCACTAAATAAAAACACATAAAAAAAATTACTTTACTCAGCCTAAACTTATGAACCATATATATAAAAATATTATGCATGCGATGTTGGTAGTGGTACTATTAACCATACATTAATTGACTGGATATTTATTATTACATTTCCCACAGTCGGCGATTAGGGTTCTGCCATGCATTAAAGAGGAACATGGCATTACTCAAGGTTTAGCACTTATCCCACTGCTCTGTTGTAAATTCCCTAGGTACCATCCTCCACATGGCGCAATTTGGGATTGTCCTTTGGCGGACTTTACTTCATCGATGAAGCATTGGCTTGCAAATTGTGCTCCTTCACATCCATTGATCTAGCTAGAGGAGATCCAACGGCGGAGAAATTTTGAGTTAGTTTCAACTACCCTACTCCCGCCTCCAACTAAATCAAGGGTCATTTGCATTTTGAGGGTTGAGGGTGTTGGCCACTTTGCAATTGTTCGACTACCGGGTCCCTAGTCGACTTTGTAAATGAGTATGTCGAGAGGTAGCGTGGCGAATGAACGCTTGACTCCAGGGGGTAATGGAACCCTACCTTGTTTTACAATTCATTATACAACAATGGTTTAATATGCCTATTCTACTGCCTCGTGATTTCTAAGGGTTTGATAGGTGAATATCCATGTCTAGAGAGCTCGCCACACAGTTCTAGTTCATCGAGGGTTGAAGGGATTTGCACTCAAATCCAAAGAGGTGAGCATACGTTTTAAGGTATTTCTCTTGTAGTTGAAAATGACTCTACATGATGTTAATGCACAGGTTTGGTGGCCATGCAGGTGGAACACCTCCGGATGGAAACTTCAGGGCTCAGGTGGGGTTTCAAGTCTCGACCACTTTGTTTTTAACTGATTTTCGAATACAAAGCATTACCTATACATTGTTATAATGTTGTTGATGATGCTACAAGTAACTAGTTATTCTTACCAGGGTTCTCATGGAGTCAATCCCGCGCCCTCTGAGGCCACGAAGACTAATATCCCTCTCGATTGTCTACATGTTGGAATGTTTCACCAAGGTTTACTCAATTTGTTTGCTATGGTTTAGATGCTTGTGAGAAATAGTTCACCAGAGGACTTCGGACAGACCTACCCAGTTTTAATTCTCTTTATGAAAAAGATTTTATAAATAATTTAGAAGTTATCTCTGATATTTAATATGGTAATAGGACTACTCCGTTTTCTCGGTTCGGGAGACTATTTATTTTCTGATATTTTTGTAACTTGTGGGTACACAAACTATTCTGGAACTATGAAAAATATGGCTGAACTATGAAATACAAAGGTTTCCCTCTTTTTAAGCTTCACCTCCATGGATATGTGAATGTCAACCATGCATCCGGATGCTATAAGGCTTGGTGATAATAATATATGTATATTTGCAATATTCTATTTAGTTTTCTATGGATTCGACTACAAAGGGTTTCACAGCTTTAAATGATGGCTGGGCATAACTGTTAGGAATCACGTCTTTCAATCCAATTTGGAACTATGAAAAATATCGCTGAACTATGAAATACAAAGGTTTCCCTCTTTTTAAGCTTCACCTCCATGGATATGTGAATGTCAACCATGCATCCGGATGTTATAAGGCTCGGTGATAATAATATATGTATATTTGCAATATTCTATTTAGTTTTCTATGGATTCGACTACAAAGGGTTTCACAGCTTTAAATGATGGCTGGGCATAACTGTTAGGAATCACGTCTTTCAATCCAATTCGTCTGACAACTGTTAATGAATAGGTTATAGTTTGAGGATTTCGATTAAGTATTTCAGTATGTTGAAGCCAAACTGAAACTCTCCTCCTGAATGCTAAATTAAGAGATTTTCCTATGCTACTATGATAGAAGGTTTCCTCTGTTATGCTCTATGAATACTGTGGTATTATACCAAAGGCAAGGACATTAGTTTTTTTTGCAATTTATATCTACACGCTACAGCTAATAAATTAAGAACAAAATGCTTACCGTTTTCAAGTTTTAATAGCTTTACAACTTTATTTTATAATTGCTATTGTTCTTGAAGCTCGAATTCGTTTTGGTCTTTGTGTGGGCTATCATAATGTTTTGATCTTGTTAGGAAAGAAGTCTTTCTATTACACTTATTCAATCACTATTTTAAATATATGTACTCTAATCTTGTAATGAACCATTCTGTTGCTCTAAGAAGTATTTACTCCATTCATTTATTATTACAAGTACTTAAATAAAAGTTATGATACTTATCTAATTAACTTATCATAAAATATCAAAGATATCTGGAAATCTAGAAAGCCTCTCCTCCCAGCCACCAGTGTAGCAATTACGTCCAGGCAGGCTTTCCCCGAGCACTTTTTGCACTTGATTATATCCAACTAGAGTTGGTGCCTTGGGCCTCACGACTCCACCATCCAGCCTCAAGTCTTGCATTTAATTCGATTGTAAATGAGCAACTTCCCACTCGTCTCTTCTTTTCTAGCTCTAGAATAGCCCCCAATTTTCCATCTTTTCCCCTCTATATTTCCCTTTACAAGGCAAGGGTGTAACTGTTTCTTTTAATTGTAGCAAACAATTTATTTTTATTAACATGTTTCAATTCCTAATCAATCATAAATTAAGTAACAACTAGTTATCTAGTTTTCCAGCCTAAGTTATTGTCATAAAGTAAAATAAAATAAATGCAAAAAATCATAAAACTGAATTTAATAATGGCCGTGCTTCTTGCATAAAACCCGTGGTGTTACAACAACTTAAACTCCTCTCCTCTCAGCCCCTTAGCAATTCTCTCAATGAGCTACAGAGCAGGAGATATAATATATAATGAGTTGCAGAGAAGGTTGTCATAACATTTAGCAGCTATAACGTCGGCTGTTGGTGCCTCCAACTATCTGCCTCTAATACAGGGTAGCCACCATGAGAAGAGGGTTGCTACCTAATTATATACTCGGCACAACTTTATTAAAAATAGAAGAAAGCAGAGAGTAGTTCCTTAAATTTAAGTGGAAATAGAGGAATGGATGAGCATCCGATCCACATTCCAGAACTGGAGCGGTAATGTTTAGTTGTAATCATTACTCAGGTACAGGAAATTTGAGGAACTCCTATCGCCTTTCTTCTTTTTCTAAAGTGGAAATTTGAACTCCTATCGGCTTTCTTCTTTCTTTTTAACGGGCAGATTTATTCATATTCATCAACGTACAATCCAGACTTTTATCACTTTGGCCATTTCGTTCAAATGTTTTTTTTTTCTTTTTCTATTCTTGATATTATATTTATAGGAAATTTAACGTTGAAGCTTTAAATAATGTAGGAAATTTTGTTTGTATTTCAAAACCAACTTTTAAGATTTTTGATGTAAATAATAGTTTATATAAATTTTCTGTTTTATGATTATTATTGATAGACTATTAACCATAATATATAATTAAGAAATTTACATATTAATAGAGAAAAAATTTAAATAAATAATATTTTAATTAATAATTTTTTTTATAAATTTTAAAAAATAATTTAATTGGTCAACATAGAATTTAATAACCATAATAATACGCTCCCCCATAAAATTTTTAATTAACTATATTAATTTTAAGTTAACTAATATTAATTTTAAGGAAAAATGGTAACCATAACTCCTTTTTCATATTTGTCTAACTAATTAATATATATATATATATATATATATATATATATATATATAATGTTATTTAATTATTATATACGAAATTATCCACTGCAAATGTATAACTAAAGGTAGATTATTAGTAAAGACATGTTTTAAGTATTAGGTTATTTTTTAAATATTAGATTATATCTAGTATAAACAAAAAGAAAAAAATCCCAATTTATTCTTTCTTTTTAACTTTTAAATTATTTTTCACTTTTCATATGGTTGTTATTAACATTAAATTTGATTACATATTTTAATTTTGGATGTTATGTTTGGTTGAATTTTAGATTTGGAGCAGGTTTGGTTATATATTTTTTATTTACCACTTTTAGGTTTTAGATCCACGATCTATTATAGTGTGAATTGATTTTTAGATTTGGAGTAGGTTTGATTATATATTTTTTATTTACCATTTTTAATATATATGTGTATGTTATTTATATAATTATTATATATGAAATTATCAACAGCGAATGTCTAACTAAAAAGTAAATTTATTAGTAAAGATAGGTTTTTAAGTATTAGGTTATTTTTTAAATATTAGATTATATCTAGTATAAATGGAAAGAAAAAAATCTCAATTTATTTTTTCTTTTTAATTTCCAAATTATTTTTCACTTTTTATATGGTTGCTATTAATATTAAATTTGATTACATATTTTAATTTCGAATATTATGTTTGGTTTAAATTTGATTACATATTTTAATTTCGGATATTATGTTTGGTTAAATTTTAGATTTGGAGTAGGTTTGATTATATGTTTTTTTATTCACCATCTTTAGGTTTTAACCACGATCCTATTATACTGTGAATTGATTTTTAGATTTGGAATAAGTTTGATTATATATTTTTTATTTACCATTTTGAAGTTTTAAATTATCATATTATAGTGATTTGGAGTTGGTTTGATTATATATTTTTTATTTACCATTTTTAAAATTTTAGATTTAGTATTCTAGTGTGGAACGCAGTTATATTGAGAGAAAGAGTCTATGTTGCAAGTAGGGGAAAGGTGTTCATTCTTGAGATATGCTTTGTGTTCTTCATTATTATTAATAGAAAGATGGTTCTTTTCTATATTCGTTATATATATATTTATGATGTGTTTATATATGGTTTTTTAGGTAATTAACTCTCTATTAAAATTTTGTTTGTTTTTAGGTTAGTGTATCTGGACAAGACTTTTTTTATGGTTATGGTTGAGAGTGAAGCAAGACTCTCAACATTGATCCCAACACTTATCATTGATCTACAAGGAATTCAAGTAATAGATTGAAAATAGTCTTTTAGGAATATTGACCAAATCAAAGAAGATAACAGAATGCAGAACGATATCTTGTGAAAAAATTGCTTTGCCGTGGCTCGTTAGAACTGTAATGCAATGCAAATACCTATACCTGGTCTCGGGTTATGGCATTCATCTTGTCACGCTCTAAAACATAGGTAATTTTTTTTTTATATATAAGTAAATCTACATTCACCAGACCATAATATATCAAATGTATAATCCAAATGTACCGTGATTATCCAAGAATTTGACATATATGTTTATGTAATAATGTTACAGCATGCACCTAAGACTTTTCGGGCTTTGACACATTCATATTTTATTGCATGACACGCACTTTATAATCATCACAGTCAGTATTCATTTGATTACAATATTAGTCGTAACATTCGATTCCCAACCTTAATTGCGACCTGTATGGCATTCAACCCGAGATCGGACTAACTTGCTCTTTGGAGATATGGGTACAGTAATGCACTGTCGTTTGCAGTACTGGCTTGCTGTGGTTCATCCATCTGGCCCGATCAACGGCTCACCTTCGTTATGCCATGTGCGGTGGCGTGATCGAGAGCTACGAGGCTGGCTCCTCGGTCTTACCATTTCGCGCTCAAACCCTTTCGGATCCTTCTCGCTGATTGGACAGTGGTGGCAGAATTCCTCAGATCAAAGGCGGAGGCTGTGCCACGAGGCAGGGTCATGCGTTGAATATTTAAGGTTCATTTTGTATTGGCTTGGTTATTGTTTTCATTCTGGTCGAGAGTTTGGCTGCCGAAGTCCTCGGCTCGACTGTGTTCGGCCGAAGACCTTATGGTTCTCCACCGCACCAGGGTTCCACGCTCTACCGAGGCACAAAGAAACTCTTCAACTCACTGCTCAGGTTAAGTCAAATTCTTGAAAGATATTTTCGCTATTGTTTACATTTAAATGATTTCGTTCCTCAATCGTTTCACATGTTACTCAGTCATTTGTCTCCATGGTTTTACAGGGAAGGCTTTCGGCGTCCAAACATCGTTGGGGAGAAGACCCGACTTTCCAGCCCCGACCATCCTGCCACAAGTATGAGGAAATCCTCATTCTTAGATTCTGATTTCGATTTTTCTTTCTCAGAACAGTGGCTAATCCTCTGTTCTGCTGAACAGGGATGCCGAGTTCCTTACTACCAAACTTTCCTCTGCTATACGACCAGGTTCTACTTGTTACGAACCTATATGGTTCATTTCCCTCGTCTGTTAGATTATTGTATTTAGTCTTTGTTTAAGGGCTCTTGTTATGACAGCCTCTGTCTAAGCTTGGTTCACCGAGTAACGTATCTATGCACAGTTTATCAGCTATTTAAATGTCCGACTCACGGCATAACTGTTATTCAAATACGGTTCTGATTTTTATCATGCTATCCATTGGGTTATGCTCGTCTCAAGCTCGTCTATATATTACAAGTATTAAGTTTTGGTATTACCTGTTCTCGGTATAATAGCATTGTTTCCTTTTTTATCAGTGTTAAGCCTATTTATGAGTTGCATGCCTTAAATATGTTTTTAAGTTCTGCATTAACCTTGTTTTCTTGGTATACAATCCTATACCCAAGTTTATTTATTATTTTTCGACTATGAGTTGCATGCCTTAAATATGTTTTTAAGTTCTGCATTAACCTTGTTTTCTTGGTATACAATCCTATACCCAATTTTATTTATTATTTTTCGACTATGGCGCTCCGGCCATCCTGAATAAGCTTCAGCCCAGCTCGTTTAACTTATTCTGAGCGAGGGTTTTTACTAGAAAGCTTTGGCTGAAACTGCTTGTAACCACAGTTACCATGCAGTCCTCGGCATACATATTTCTTTTAAATGGTATGAATCTTGAATGCGTAACCCTGTGTTGTTTAATCCGTGCATATGAATATTATTAATGCAGTGTGGTCTGGTTCTTATACTCTAAGGTACTTGCGGTCCTCCTGACCGGGGTCAATGTATATATATATACTTTTATTTTGTTTGAATAAGGCAATATCTACTACGGTGTATATATTGGGTTTGCGAGACTTGCCAGTCCCGTCTTATAAAATAATTGTCATACTGTTATGAGCATAATACATTCCTTTGCAAAGAGTGTCTGTACTTTTCGTTTCAATTCTGTCTGTAAATAAAGAATTCTGATTCTTTCCTTCGACATGTAAATATAAGTAGGAGTTTCTACAGTATTACTTATGTTCATATTTCTTGCTGTCCCTGTAGTAGCAAAGGCTTATTTATTCAACTTTTCTACTGTTATTTCCGAATGAGATATGCAAGGGTTTAATATTCGTTTCTTTAGAATGCAAATGTCTCGGTCTCTGTCTAAAATACAGCAACTAGTGTTCTTTTCTTATTTTCGGTTATGAATGACAGTCAAAGGGTTTCCACTGAATCAATCTTCTTAGTGCAGAACAGTGTATCTTTTAACACAGAACCATACAAGAGACATCTCATTAAGTAAATATACAGTAGGTTGTACCTGTTTCTTTACAAACCTACTTGTAATGCTTGTCAATCCACCCGTCCGTAGGAAGAGTTCTTCTTTGATCTTCCACCCCCAAGCACTTGCAGGTCCTCTCGACTGCAATTACACTGGTCTTGCCAGTAACGCTATCTGATCCTAACCAGACATAGCGTACACAGGAAAATTCCTTTCCTTAATGCCATCTGATCTTAACCAGACATAGCATGAACATTTTCTTTCTTCTCTGCCATCCGATCCTAACCAGACTTGGCATTCCCCCTTTTCCTCTGGGGTCTCAACTACCCCTGAAGGTAGTTAGAGTTCCATTGTAACTGATTCCACAGCTACTAACCATGATTTAATCATAAGCTCAGTTCAAATAGCACTAACACAATTGTTTTTAATTAACATAAAATTAATAACAGAGTTATATATATTTTTCAAATAAAGTTTTTGTTCATAATTACTTTTATTATTTACTAACCTTAACTTTTCACGAGGGATGTTACACATCTCATGAAATAGACGTGATTTTCAAGATATGATATGTTTAATCTTGCAGTTGCCCGTTTTGTTTCGATCAGTTTGCATGTCATTTTTTGTTTCACTTGCGAACACTTAAACTAGGAGCACGGGTGAACCAGGGTTATTGAGGATCGGTTCTGGGGTTTCAAATGAACTAGGGATTGGAGATCAGTGAATTGGAGCCAGAGTTTGGGGCTTTGAACAATTGTGTATCATGTGAGCGCTGCGGTGAGAATGGAGGTATATTGATTATAAATGTTAACATGTATTAATGTTTATTATTAACAATTTCAATTATTAACACGTGGATGACCCATGTTTATTTAAGGTTATATGGTTGTCAGCTACCCAAGTCCATGGTTTTGCGTGCCACAAGCGCGACCAGAATTGAGGGATATTGCCTACAAATGCGAACATGTATCAATGCTTATTACTAACTTGTATCAATATTTATTACCAGCAATTTCAATTATTGGCACATTTATTACGAGCAGTTTCAATTATTAACACATGGATGACCATTACTTATTTATGATTATATAGTTGTTAGTCATCGGCAAGGGCTAAGCCACCCAAGTCCATGGCTTTGCGTGCCATAAGCACGGCTTCAGCGTCTTCCTTTTCACCTTTACGTGAAATTGTTAGTTAAGTATATTTCATGGGAAAATAATTATACATACTAAATTTTTAGTTATAAATTCTTTGTTATTTTGAAAGAAATAATAAAATGGAAAAAAATTTACAAACTAATGTAATAAAATATTTATTTAAATAACTATAATTATTTATATATATATATATATATATATAATATATATATATATATATATATTACAATTATAATTAAAAAATAATAATAATATAGAAAAAGATGTTGTATGGTAGTTTCCACCCTAATTTTTATCCTGTCATAAGGATCTACGGCATTTTGATAAAAGAAAATAAAAACTAACTCTTTCATTCACACCTGTATACCTACGAAGTAATTACACGGAATTATAAAATCATAAAATCATCTCTTCTAACAGTATTAACTTAAATGTACTCGAAGGTAGACAGAGTTATTAAATTATAAAAGTAAACTCTTCTATTCATGTCCCCGGTTAAAAGCGTTTTTACCATCTAAGAGAAATGATAAAAACCTAATTCTTTCGTATCAACTCTTTAAATGAAAAAATCAACTCTTTCCCATCTATATACTTACTAAAAGCGAACTTTGCCATTTTGGAAGAAGAAAAATTCTACTCTTTACTGCCTATATTCTTAATAAGTGAGAAGTTTGCCATTTTCAAAATCGTCTCTTTCCCATCTATATAGTCACTAGGGGTAACAAAGGAATTATAAAATCAACTCTTTGAATTGTATTAATTTACATGTCACACCAAAAATTATGAACTTTAAAAATAAGCTATTCCTTACATCTTCGCAGTCATAGCATCTTTGCTCTTTTTGAGAAAAATGTTAAAAATCAGCTCTCTCACCCATATACCGACCAGATAGGTTTTTATATATATTTGACCCATACACCTACCAAATAGGTTATATATATTTATATTTATATTTATATTTATATTTATATTCATATTCATATTCATATTTAGTATATGAAGTCAAGTAAATATGTTGTTATTATAATTGGAATTTTAAAACAAATCCACCAGGTAACCCGCAATTTCCCATCAAATTCTGTTCCTAGTCGCCACTGTCTCGGCATGTTCGTGTTTCTCCTGCGAAGAGCTTTATGACTAGACCGGCTAATTACCATATATTTTTCTGTTAAAAAAATGATTGTCCATTACATTCTTGAACTTCTAAAATTAAACCAGGACTGCCATGAGATGCTTGCATTTAATTCAAGGAATGCGTTTCAACTCCAATCACCTGGTACACTGACTGGTTGTTGGCGCTTATATTATCCGTAAGTTCGACTCTCACCTGGTACACTGACTGGTTGTTGACGCTTACGTCTTGTCGTCACGTGTAATTCATCATCTTACGTTGAACATTTATATATATTACGTTGTCTATATATATATCTGGTTTTCTCTCCATACTAGCATAGTTAACCAATTCCAATTTCCAATTCCAATTTGATTTTTATTACATATTAACTAGCATTTGCACCACATGTTGCAAAGGAAACCCCGTAAGGCAATGATATAAAAAACAATAGCATAGAAGAAAGAAGTCAAAATTTTATGCAAATGACATAAGAAACAACAGCATAGAAGAAAGAAGTCAAAATTTTATGCAATTTTGTTTCTTTAGAGCCGTTTATTTTTTATCATCAACAAATGGCTAGATCATCTATTCATATTACCAAGAACCTTCCCGTTTGAGGACGTTGCCACAATGCCACAAAGCTCAGAATTGTTGTGAGAGATGCAAATTGTTTCCATTATTTCTCGAATGGACTCTGTTCTTGCACTGATTATTGTAATGCTAATTGCAAATCGTCTCATACAAAATAGTGTGACTGCAAGCATAAGCAATTACTTGCCTTTTGTGACAAGCATATGTTTGATAGAGAAAAATGGAAAAATGCAAAAGCAGAGGGGATTAGTAAAATATTTGATGTCTAATCTAGGGTGCATACATAGCATCTGTGTAATCTAAGGTGCATACATAGAAAAAACATACCTGGATAGTTAATGACATTTTCATAAGACAGATTGAATTTCTCCCTGATTCATTTCTTCATATTGGCCATAATTTTACAAAAAATGTCGAATAGGGGTTTACATTGAGTATAGTATTGCTAGAAATTTGCATAATGCAATGTTGTTGGGTGGTATGCCAATGGTGACACATCATGTGATCATATGTCATTGATATAGATGGTATTTCGAGTATAATTATTTAAGGTTACGTGTAGAAGATTTCAAGAGAATATATGCATGGCAGATTCTACCTGCCCTAACATAATTCACCCAAAAGATAAAAAATTTATCTGACAAACTGATTTATCTTGGACAATGTGATTGTTACATGAGAAGGCGTGCATTGGGCTTAAGATTGTAAAATATCTCATAACCTTTTCCAATATACTATAAATCAAGGCCAAGGAACACTAATGTAGGGAATGATAAACATGCGTAGAAGCTAGGACATTCATAACATAGTAAGAAGAGCATTCCCTATGGGGTCCTCTACGTCAAACCCATTTCTAATTACATGGCCATGCACCTCGTTTCCCTGCTGGGAAGCTTCTGGGCTAGCACATGCACCAAGTACACTGGCAAAGGTAACATGATCCGCCTCTATAGCTGTCCATTGCATCCAGCCATAAAGCCTTAATGCCTCCTAACAATACCCATTTTTAGTATATCCAACAATCATAGTATTCCGTGACACCACATCCCGTTCAGGCATTTTGTCAAACACTGTCCATGCATCCGCTACATATCAATATTGACTTGTTCAACTTACTCAGAACTAATCGTTGAAGCTGACCATATAGTGCAAGAACTCCAACCCTTACTACTCTTAACATAATATTAGTCGTTATTCCTCTGAAGAGGGCATGGATGCCCTCTTGGCGCAAAATCCGTTGAAAAGCATGGACGGTGTTGCTATAACTTGTTTCTAGAAAAACAACTTGACAGAAAATTTTATGTGAGATCCATCATAGTTGCTAAAAGTAACATCACAAGCTCAGAACATGAGCAAGAATGTAGATTTTATGTCATATTTCTTACTTGTATAATGTCTTCAGCATGTCGTGTATAAGACAAAGAAAGAAAGTCAATGTTGTTGCGAACTCCCCAAGATGCAATAACCTTCAAAGTACAAACAACAAAAATAAATCAAATTACAAACCTTGTCACAATCAAATCACATGATGCACAGTAAACTTTAGCACAAAAATAGACTAGTGCCCTGCAATTTGTAAGGCTACATTTATTTCATGAGATCAAAGCTTGAACTATCTAATATTTGAAGAGCGAGGGTTACCACAATTAGCAAATGCACAAATTAATTTATTTGACACTTTGATTTCATGTTAGTTACAGACTACATGCTTTCAGTTTATAAGGTTTATCCTAAGGTCCTTGATGGATTCCAATATTCTCACATTGCTCGATGAACGTTTGACAAAGGATGAGAACAATGATGTAATTGAAATTCAAAGATTATGAATAAATAAGGAAGACCTTTATATAAGGGAAATTAACTCAATATGTTCATTTTAAAGATATGCTATCACCAATATTAATATTGATTAGGTTGGGGACAAATAGAAAATTAGCATTAGGATTCTAACATCCAATTGTCTCACCATTGTTTGAATTAAGCACTCCTAGTGATAAAAAGAGAGAAAATATGTTAAAAATTGGATTCTATGAGCTTCTAGAGGGCATTATGCTGTCAAAGATTGCCCGAGGTGAGAATTAATCAAGTTTCGGATACCCAAAAAATCAGCCATTGGATTTAGTAAACTACAAGTAAAGCCTGTTCAAGGTGTAAGATCGAATTTACCATAATGAGCATAGACAAACTAACTAGTGGACAGGTAGTCAAACAAAATATGTGCTTCTAAAGGCATTATGTCGTCAAATATTGCAGATGCCCCAAGGTGAGAATTAAACAGGTGGATGATACTAGAATTTGAATGTGTAACATCAAAGTTCCAAATGACTAGTTTATAAAGAGAAAATTAGTAAGAAAGGAGCAGGGTAATCTTATATAATTTCATTGGCTTCACATTTGAACATTATGTTGTTCTGAACCATGATACCCTAAATTCATATATTAATTCAATGGATTTCATTAAACAATGCCCTATCCTTGAAGCAAAGTAATAGAAGAGTACTGCCATATCCGTGGAAACTGCATATGTTCTAAACCTTCTTTCTTGATAAGTTAATGTCGGATATATGATCTGATGGCTATTTATTTCTGTGAATGCTGTCACAGTTTGCTTCTGATATTTTTTCCAATTGATAGACAACTTTCAAGACTTTCGCTGACTGCAAAACACAATTTCATGACCAACACACAACTAAACCCAAAGGGAAAAGAATAATCTCTGAAATCGGTGAGAATCTATGCCCATGCAACCTACAAAATTTGTACGTGCTTAATATTGGCATAAATTCTACACCAATTGGGCTTCACACAGACATTTTTCTCAACCCATATTTAGGTAACTCTTACATTTCCGAAATCTTCATTGATGACTCTTCCCTGGCCAGTATTCATTAATATCTGACTTGAAAACCTAGAAAAAACAGTGAATTTTGACCCAACAATTGCAACAAAAAACTAAACCACTCAACATTACCCAATTGTAGTTCTATGTCCTAAAAATGAAATTGCAACATTAAAACAATTCCAGTCAGTCATGACCATGGACCCTCTGTCTAAAAAAATTATAACTATATTGGCAACTAACACAGTAATATCCATGCTTGCAATTACTTACATGCTTATCTGTATCACTCAGTGTCAAAAGATCAACATGAACTTGAGTGGCACGCATTCTAAACAATGGACCAACAAGAGTTGCATTGTTTTTGACATGACACACTATATCTTGATCCTTAATCTCTGCAACCTGCAATCAGATCAGTTAGCAGATATTTAACGCTGGAACTCTATCTATATCAAGATAAGGTGTGCAAATGTTCCTCTGCTAGGATATTCACAAAAACAGTGTCAGAAGATCATAGTTATTTAAGGCTGCGTGTATAAGATTTCAAGAGAAGCTATGCATGGCAGATTCTACCTACCCTAACATAATTCACCCAAAATATACAAAATTTATCTGACAAACTGATTTATCTTAGACAATGTGATTGTTATATGAGAAGGCATGCATTGGGCTTAAGATTGTAAAATATCTTATAACCTTTTCCAACTCAGTCTGACCATATCCCTTTACAAGATTAGTCTGTGACACCACATCTCTTTCAGGAATTCTATCGAATAATTGTTGTGCTACAGAATTGTGCACAAAAGTGCACAAATTCTTACGAAATCTAGAATGATGTTAAAATTGAAACAAGGCAGGGTGCAACCATTTGGTTTCCATCTCTGTTACAAGTATTCCATGTCAGAGCAGCTATCCACTGAATATATGATAGATCTTGCCTCTGTATAGAAGCCCTTTTGGGCCATGATCCATTTTCCTTTGAAAATATTACATTTTCCTACATCTTTCTTTGGATCGATCTGAATTGTCTCTAAAGCCTTGCATTCATTCCTTTTAATATCTCGAATTTAAGACATTTTCTCCATGCTACTTCTTGTGTTTACACTGCCGTTGTCAAAGAAATAGTGACTGGTATGGGACCATTTTTATTGTACAGGCAAGAACAACATGAAATTGGGTTTAGGAGCTTCAAGGCGATCAAATATTGAACTAAATGATCGTCAGGGATCATATGTACCCACAACTCTTTCAATCAAGGAAGACTGTCAAATTGAGAGAGAAGACATTAGGACAAAAGGGAAGGAAGACAACTAGTGCCATATCAACAACGATTTCTTTATGTGAAAATAACTTTGACTTACAAATCATAAGGCCTAAATTATCCATATTTGCTAAAACAATTTGCAGAGTAATATGGCAGCTTCATTAACTTGGGAAATAAACATGCCACTCAAAAATTAAAGGAATGGACAATGCCTTCATGTTGACTTCTGATTTTGAAACAAGGGAAGCTTTACACATTATTGACCAAATACTCTGTCTACCTAAAGATAGAGGGACTGACATAGCATGAAACCCCCATTTTCATCAAACACTTTCCTTTATCAATAAGAGAAAATAACATATCCAAGTGTTCATCAGGGTCTTAACTTTCTACGAAATCATACAAAAGTCAATGTTCAAAAGTACAGAGTTCAAGCAAGTACACAAATGATCTACAAGAGTCTTAAAGTTACATAAGGGTTGCAACAAAGATTGAAATATCTCTCGAACATGGGCAAAATTGCAAGAGAAGAAAATTTCTGCAGGGCTACCCAATTTGGGTAACACAAATATATAGAGGGAATATATGTAAACCTATGAGGCCAAAATCATTAGAAATTGTATAGTAGGTGGTAGCTTCATAATATTACTTTTCACATGTCTCGCCGTGAGCTAGAGACGACACTGGTATACTTGAGGATTAGACATCAGTGTCTGATCGATCTAATTTCTATGAAAACTCAAGAGTCATTTTTCCAACAACATAAAATATTACATTTTCCTGCATCTTTCTTTGGATCGATCTGAATTGTCTCTAAAACCTTGCATTCATTCCTTTTAATATATTGAATTTAAGTCATTTTCTCTATGCTATTTCTTGTGTTTACACTGCCGTTGTCAAAGAAATAGTGACTAGTATAGGACAATTTTTATTGTACAGGCAAGAACAACATGAAATTGGGTTTAGGAGCTTAAAGGCCATCAAATATTGAACTGAATGATTTTCAGGGATGAGATGTACCCACAACTCTTTCAATCAAGGAAGACTGTCAAATTGAGAGAGAAGACATTAGAACAAAAGGGAAGGAAGATAACCAGTTCCATATCCACAACAGCTTTTTTATGTGAAAATAACTTTGACTTACAAATCATAAGGCCTAAATTATCCATATTTGCTAAAACAATTTGCAGAGTAATATGGCAGCTTCATTAACTTGGGAAATAAACATGCCACTGAAAATTTAAAAGAATGGTGGAAAATAAGGAAGAAAGGAGCAGGGTAATCTTATATAATTGCATTGGATTCACATTTGAAAATTATGTTGTTCTGACCCATGATACCATAAATACATATATTAATTCAATGGATTTCATTAGGGATATTCTTTGACACAATGCCCTATCCTTGAAGCAAAGTAATAGAAGAGTACTGCCATTTCTGTGGAAACACTATATGTTCTGAACCTTCTTTCTTGATAAGTTAATGTCGGATATATGATCTGCTGGCTATTTATTTCTGTAAATGTTGTCATAGTTTGCTTCTGATATTTTTTCCAGTTGATAGACAACTTTCAAGACTTTCGCTGACTGCAAAACACAATTTCATGAACAACACACAACCAAACAAAGCAAAGCAAACTGTGTGAATGGAAAATAATGCCAAAGGGAAAAGAATAATCTTTGAAATCAGTGAGAATCTATGTCCATGCAACCTACAAAATTTGTACGTGCTTAATATTGGCATAAATTCTCCACCAATTGGGCTTCACATAGACCATTTTCTCAACCCATATTTAGGTAACTCTTACATTTCCAAAATCTTCATTGATGGATCTTCCCTGGCCAATATTCATTAATATCTCACTTGAAAACCTAGAAAAAAACAGTGAATTTTGACCCATCAACTGCAACAAAAAACTAAACCATTCGACATTACCCAATTGGAGTTCTATTCGCTAAAAATGAAATTGCAGCATTAAAACAATTCCAGTCAGTCATGACCATGGATCCTCTGTCTAAAAGAATTATAACTATATTGGCAACTAACGCAGTAATATCCATGCTTGCAATTTCTTACGTGCTTATCTGTATCACTCAGTGTCAGAAGATCAATATGAAATTGAGTGGCATGCATTCTAAACAATGGACCAACAAGAGTTGCATTGTTTTTGACACAACACACTATATCTTGATCCTTAATCTCTGCAACCTGAAATCAAATCAATTAGCAGATATTTAACACTGGAACTCTATCTATATCAAGATAAGATGTGCAAATGTTCCTTTGCTAGGATATTCACAAAAACAATGTCAGAAGAGCATAGTTATTTAACGTTGCGTGTAGAAGATTTCAAGAGAAGCTATGCATGGTAGATTCTATCTGCCCTAACATAATTCACCCAAAAGATACAAAATTTATCTGACAAACTGATTTATCTTAGACAATGTGATTTTTATATGAGAAGGCATGCATTGGGCTTAAGATTGTAAAATATCTTCTAACCTTTTCCAACTCAGTCTGACCATATCCCTTTACAATATTAGTCTATGACACCACATCTCTTTCAGGCATTCTATCAAATAATTGTTGTGCTGCAGAATTGTGCACAAAAGTGCACAACTTCTTATGAATTTTAAGAATGATGTTAAAATTGAAATAAGGCAAGGTGCAACCAATTGGTTTCCATCTCTGTTACAAGTATTCCATGTCAGAGAAGCTATCCATTGAATATATGATAGGTCTTGTCTCTGTATAGAGGCCCTTTTGGGCCATGATCCATTTTCCTTGGAAAATATTACATTTTCCTGCATCTTTCTTTGGATCGATCTGAATTGTCTCTAAAACCTTGCATTCATTCCTTTTAATATCTTGAATTTAAGACATTTTATCTATTCTCCTTCATGTGTTTACATTGTCGTTGTCAAAGAACAACATGAAATTGGGTTTAGGAGCTTCAAGGCCATCAAATATTGAACTGAAACAAATATATAGAGGGAATATATGTAAACCTAGGAGGCCAAAATAATTAAAAATTGTATAGTAGGTGGTAACTTCATAATATTAATTTTCACATGTCTCACAGTGAGCTAGAGACGAAACTGGTCTACTTGAGGATTAGACATTAGTGCCTGATCAATCCAATTTCTATGAAAACTCAAGAGTCATTTTTCCAACAACATAAAATATTACATTTTCCTTCATCTTTCTTTGGATCAATCTGAATTGTCTCTAAAACCTTGCATTCATTCCTTTTAATATCTTGAATTTAAGTCAT
Source organism: Pinus taeda (assembly GCA_000404065.3). Taxonomy (NCBI): domain Eukaryota; kingdom Viridiplantae; phylum Streptophyta; class Pinopsida; order Pinales; family Pinaceae; genus Pinus; species Pinus taeda. Next base: position 162,936 of record APFE031410459.1, on the reverse strand, counting down.
TTTCTCTATGCTACTTCTTGTGTTTACACTGCCATTGTCAAAGAAATAGTGACTAGTATGGGACCATTTTTATTGTACAGACAAGAACAACATGAAATGGGGTTTAGGAGCTTCAAGGCCATCAAATATTGAACTAAATGATTGTCAGGGATGAGATGTACCCACAACTCTTTCAATCAAGGAAGACTGTCAGATTGAGACAGAAGATATTAGAACAAAAGGGAAGGAAGACAACTAGTGCCATATCAACAATGATTTTTTTATGTGAAAATAACTTTGATATACAAATCATAAGGCCTAAATTATCCATATCTGCTAAAACAATTTGCAGAGTAATATGGCAGCTTCATTAACTTGGGAAATAAATATGCCACTGAAAAATTTGAAGGAATGGTGGAAAATTAGCGAGAAAGGAGCAGGGCAATCTTATATAATTTCATTGGCTTCACATTTGAACATTATGTTGTTCTCAACCATGATAGCCTAAATTCATATATTAATTCAATGGATTTTGTTAGGGATATTCTCTAAAACTATGCCCTATCCTCGAACCAAAGTAATAAAAGAGTACTGCCATTTCTGTGGAAATTGTATATGTTCTTAACCTTATTTCTTGATAAGTTAATGTTGGATATATGATCTGTTCGCTATTTATTTCAGTGAATGCTGTCACAGTTTGCTTCTGACATTTTTTTCCAGTTGATAGACAACTTTCAAGACTTTTGCTGACTGCAAAACACAATTTCATGAACAACACACAACCAAACAAAGCAAAGCAAACTGTGTGAATGGCAAAAAATGCCAAAGGGAAAAGAATAATCTCTGAAATTAGTGAGAATCTATGCCCATGCAACCTACAAGATTTGTACGTTCTTAATATTGGCATAAATTCTACACCAATTGGGCTTCACATAGACCATTTTCTCAACCCATATTTAGGTAACTCTTACATTTCCAAAATCTTCATTGATGGCTCTTCCCTGGCCAGTATTCATTAATATCTGACTTGAAAACCTAGAAAAAATAAGTGAATTTTGACCCATCAACTGCAACAAAAAACTAAACCATTCAACATTACCCAATTGCAGTTCTATGTGCTAAAAATGAAATTGCAGCATTAAAACAATTCCAGTCAATCATGACCATGGACCCTCTGTCTAAAAGAATTATAACTATATTGGCAACTAACACAGTAATATCCATGCTTGCATTTACTTACGTGCTTATCTGTATCACTCAGTGTCGGGAGATCAATATGAAGTTGAGTGGCATGGATTCTAAACAATGGACCAACAAGAGTTGCATTGTTTTTGACACAACACACTATATCTTGATCCTTAATCTCTGCAACATGCAATCAGATCAATTAGCAGATATTTAACACTGGAACTCTATCTATATCAAGATAAGATGTGCAAATGTTCCTTTGCTAGGATATTCACAAAAACAATGTTAGAAGAGCATATTTATTTAAGGCTGCGTGTAGAAGATTTCAAGAGAAGCTATGCATGGTAGATTCTATCTGCCCTAACATAATTCACCCAAAAGATACAAAATTTATCTGACAAACTGATTTATCTTAGACAGTGTGATTGTTATATGAGAAGGCATGCATTGGGCTTAAGATTGTAAAATATCTTATAACCTTTTCCAACTCAGTCTGACCATATCCCTTTACAAGATTAGTCCATGACACCACATCTCTTTCACGTATTCTATCAAATAATTGTTGTGCTGCAGAATTGTGCACAAAAGTGCACAACTTCTTATGAATTCTAAGAATGATGTTAAAATTGAAACAAGTCAGGGCACAACCATTGGTTTCCATCTCTGTTACAAGTATTCCATGTCAGAGGAGCTATCCATTGAATATATGATAGGTCTTGTCTCTGTATAGAGGCCCTTTTGGGCCATGATCCATTTTCCTTTGAAAATGTTACATTTTCCTGCATCTTTCTTTGGATCAATCTAAATTGTCTCTAAAACCTTGCATTCATTCCTTTTAATATCTTGAATTTAAGACATTTTCTCTATGCTTCTTCATGTGTTTACACTGCCGTTGTCAAAGAAATAGTGACTGGTATGGGACCATTTTTATTGTACAGGCAAGAACAACATGAAATTGGGTTTAGGAGCTTCAAGGCCATCAAATATTTAACTGAAACAAATATATAGAAGGAATATATGTAAACGTAGGGGGCCAAAATAATTAGAAATTGTATAATAGGTGGTAACTTCATAATATTAATTTTCACATGTCTCACAGTGAGCCAGAGACGAAACTGGTCTACTTGAGGATTAGACATCAGTGTCTGATCAATCCAATTTCTATGAAAACTCAAGAGTCATTTTTCCAACAACATAAAATATTACATGTTCCTGCATCTTTCTTTGGATCGATCTGAATTGTCTCTAAAACCTTGCATTCATTCCTTTTAATATCTTGAATTTAAGTCATTTTCTCTATGCTACTTCTTGTGTTTACATTGTCGTTGTCAAAGAAATAGTGACCAATATGGGACCATTTTTAATGTACAGGAAAGAACAACATGAAATGGGGTTTAGGAGCTTCAAGGCCATCAAATATTGAAGTGAATGATTGTCAGGGATGAGATGTACCCACAACTCTTTCAATCAAGGAAGACTGTCAAATTGAGAGAGAAGACATTAGAACAAAAGGGAAGGAAGACAACCAGCACCATATCAACAACGATTTTTTTATGTGAAAATAACTTTGACTTACAAATCATAAGGCCTAAATTATCCATATTTGCTAAAACAATTTGCAAAGTAATATGGCAGCTTCATTAACTTGGGAAATAAACATGCCACTGAAAAATTTGAAGGAATGGTGGAAAACTAGCAATAAAGGAGCAGGGAAATCTTATATAATTTCATTGCCTTCACATTTGAACATTATGTTGTTCTCAACCATGATACCCTAAATTCATATATTAATTCAATGGATTTCATTAGGGATATTCTCTGAAACAATGCCCTATCCTTGAAGCAAAGTAATAGAAGAGTACTGCCATTTCTGTGGAAACTGTATATGTTCTGAACCTTATTTCCTGATAAATTAATGTCGGATATATGATCTGTTCGCTATTTATTTCTGTGAATGTTGTCACAGTTTGCTTTTGATATTTTTTCCAGTTGATAGACAACTTTCAAGACTTTTGCTGACTGCAAAACACAATTTCATGAACAATACACAACCAAACAAAGAAAAGCAAATTGTTTGAATGGAAACTAATGCCAAAGGGAAAAGAATAATCTCTGGAATCAGTGAGAATCTATGCCCATGCAACCTACAAGATTTGTACGTGCTTAATATTGGCATAAATTCTACACCAATTGGGCTTCACACAGACCATTTTTCTCAACCCATATTTAGGTAACTCTTACATTTCCAAAATCTTCATTGATGACTTTTCCCTGGCCAGTATTCATTAATATCTGACTTGAAAACCTAGAAAAAATAGTGAATTTTGACCCATCAACTGCAACAAAAAACTAAACCATTCGACATTACCTAATTGTAGTTCTATGTGCTAAAAATGAAAATGTAGCATTAAAGCAATTCCAGTCAGTCATGACCATGGAGCCTCTGTCTAAAAAAACTATAACTATATTGGCAATTAACATAGTAATATCCATGCTTGCAATTACTTACGTGCTTATCTGTATCACTCAGTGTCAGAAGATCAATATGAACTTGAGTGGCATGCATTCTAAACAATGGACCAACAAGAGTTGCATTGTTTTTGACATGACACACTATATCATGATCCTTAATCTCTACAACCTACAACCAGATCAGTTAGCAGATATTTAACACTGGAACACTATCTATATCAAGATAAGATGTGCAAATGTTACTCTGTTTTCAAAGCCTTAATTTATATTGGAGGAGGGAATGAGCAATGTCTTTTTATTTGAATTTTTGTTATACACTAAAAGAACTACTGGTACCCTTTTATCCACAATTTCTCTATACAAGGAGCATAGATTTAAATTTCCAAAAAAAAATAACCTGTTACAATTTTACAAAATGTTAAAAGACACAACAACATGAATACAGGATATGCCAGCTTCCTTTTAAAAGCTTTGCAAATGAAATGGAGCTCGAAACCAAATCTGCATAATCTTATATAATGTGACCATGATCTTGCAACTGATGCATGAACTCCCTCTCCTGGGTAACAAATCTGGCTAAAGCAAACTTCCCAGCACTTTTATAGGCATCTATAACTGCCTTGAACGTGAATTCGTTTGGCTGAAAACCCTTTTGTTTCATTTTGTAAAACATTCTCCTAACACCGTCTACTAACCCTAGCTTCCCATAGCTAATTGTCATACTTGCATAAGTAATTGTATCTGTTTCAAGACCTTTGGCTTGCATGATCATGAACATGTTGTAAGCTTCATTAATCCTCCCAGCACTACCAAGTTCATATATAACAACATTGTAAGAAGACACATCAAAATCCAACCCAAAAGCTCTCAGTTCATCACAAGCTTCCAAAGCTTCAGCATGCATCCCCACTGCCTGAATACCATGTGGAAGCCCACTTTTACGTGCAACATCGAGCTGCTCTACTACCTCTCTTGGAATGCCTCCTCTCTTAAGAAGAATGCCCAGTGTTTTGTATGTATTCTCATTGGGTGAAGCCTTTAGTTTTAACATTTGATGAAAAAATTCAGCAACCTCTCTCAATCTTTCATCTGCAATGAACAGGCTAATGACACTATTAAAAGAAAGAACGTTAGTAATAAATCCTAATTCTAACATTTCCTTTGCAATTTCAGTGGCTTCATTAAGCCTTCCATTCTTTTTGTATAAGGACAACATCATGGAAAAAGAAAATTCATTTGCCTGCTGCTTTTCCTTCAAGACTTTGAATACTTCTTGTGCTTCAGTCACCATATCAGTGCGAGCATAAAGGTCAAGCATACAGCCTGATAAAAAGGCATCTGGCTCAACACCCAATTTCTGTATGCGTTTGTACGTTTCTTGTGCTTCCTTCAAAAAACCATGTTTACTATAAACCTTAATCAAAGAACTATACACCACAAAGTTCCCTGCAAAACCAGCATTTTGCATTATTTGAAAGTAACGTACAACTTCTTCCACACATCTAGCTTCAGCAAATGCATTTATCAAGGCACCATAAACAAAAACATCTGGTTCCACACTTGTGTTAACTATCTTTTCAAACATCTTCTCTGCCTCTGCAACTCGACCCAATCTTCCATAGGCGGCAATAACAGCACAAAATGATGAACAGTTAGGCACAAACCCTGCTTACTTGCAAATGTCTGAATGACAGAAGCATATGTACATTTGTCAGGCAAAACCCCTTGAACTTGCATTCTTTCAAACAACTTCAGAACCTTGTCATGGACTTTTGCAATCCCATAGGCCTTGATCATGACATTAAATTCTAATACAGTTTGACCCTCGCCTCTTTCTTGACTGCACTTAAACACCTTTTCAGCTTCTAACCAATAACCCTGTTCCCCATATGCATCAATATTGGCAGCATAGCATTCACAGCTCACTCCTCCAGCAAGATGGAACCTTTCAAACCATGCCCATGATTTCTCAAGCATCCCCAGATCTATATACATCCTAATAACAGCTGATTCAGAGTACTCATCCACATGAACGCCCAATCCATCCATCTCCCTGACAACAGCTTCTACTTCACTAACCATGTGTCTAATACAAAATGCATATAAAATAGTTCGACAACCCACAGTATCAGGAACGAGCCCTGCTTCATCTTTGTGAAGTAACAAAATGCTTTATCAATATTGTCATTTTGAGCATGCAATGCTATAAGAGTGTTATACATCCTTGTGTCAGGCAAGCAATGAAGCTCTTCCATTTTCACCATAAGGGCATATGCTTCGTCAAGATATCCATAAGATCCACAAATGTGAATCATGGTATTGAATGTTACAACATTTGGGCTTATTCCTTCTTTTAACATCTCAGAAAATAACTTGGAAGCTTCTTTTAGGCGGCCTGCCTTCCCATATGTATCAATTAATGTATTATACATGTAAGAACTGCCTGGCCTCTGAACTTGATCATTCTCTCTGCAATGATCCATGCACTTATCATCTAATAACCCTTTAATGAGCACTCCTTCAGGAAAATTATTTGGAGAGCAGTCCCTTTTACCCACTGGGTCCTCAAAATGATTTTTTACTTCACAACGGCGACTAATATAGAAGAAATCCTTCTGTCGCTGTCGATCTGGCTCTGATTTAGATGAGCAAACATTTGTAGTATTTCCTAGAAAGATTTTCCCAGAAGACCAGTCCCTGAAGAACTGTTCAGCTTTCTCAAATTCCCTTTCCTTCTTCAAAATATGGACTGTCGTGTTCACGATGACCTCATCTGGCTAGAGACCTTGTGATATCATGTGATCCAGCCAGAGAAGAGCCTCTTCTTTGAGACCAACTTTCCCATACACATCTATAAGAGTACCATAGGTAGTGGCGGTAGGAAAGACCTTGTCTTTAACCATTTCTTCCCAAAACTTTTTCAGTTGATCCCATTTCTGTGCTCTTTCTAGAATTCTAAGCAGGATATTATAGTGAATAACATTTACTTCATAGCACTCTTTCTTCTGAAACCACTTAAAAATATGAACTGCTCTTTTCGAGTCCCACTGCTCCTTTAGGATAATGCTTCGCTCTTTTTCACTGAGGTTTGCTTCCCAAGGTTCAAGCGCTTTGTCAATGTTCTCTATAGAATCCAAAGCTTGCAAAATGGCTGGGATACACCCACCATACGATTTGTGTGAGCTTTTTCTTTTAGTTTCCATTTTCTTTGTTACATTTATGCACCCGGAACTTGAATTTACTAGTGTGCTCTTGTGAGACTGTTTCGGTGGATAACGATGGCCTTCTGTACCTGGAGAAACATGAAAAGATTGAAAATGTTGCTTGTATTTCTGTTTCCTCTTAGCCCTCCTGGGATGTGTATTGCAATAAGGATAAAGATAAACATATCGTGTGTTGGGATGTGTATTGCAATAAGGATAAAGATAAACATATCTTGTGTTTAGGGCCGAAGAAGAAGGGATGTCTACTAATGACCGCACTAGCATTTCTTCTATTTGATAGGCAAAGGCAAAACATGAATGAAATAATAACAGATTACGGAGACTCGTAACAAGGAAACCTCCTGTGCAGCCTGAATCGTATCCTGGCGGGATGAGGCTATAGTGCCGTGAAGTTGATTGGCAGCGTGTAGGGCTCTAAATTAAAACAGTACATACACATCCATATAATTTGAAATTAAAATGCTGCATACGCATATCTATATAATTTGAATGGATTATTGGTGAAGAAAATATATATACTAGAAAGCCGAACAAGGATCCCTCGTGTAAGCTGGAAAACATAGAGAAATGTGTATATACGCCACTGGGACAAAACTAATGAATGGACAATATTCAACATAAAGTTGTGTTCCTGGCAATAAGTTATTTCTTATTACCTGGATTTTGCAAATACTGTTAATACATCAATCTAAAAATGTAATCAAAAGGCCCTAATTTATCGACCATCTCTACAAAGAACAGGAAAATAAAACAAATATGTAAATACCTTGAGTAGATCAAGTGTATCGGTGGCCATTCGACCCTTTCTCGGCAACCCTAGACGAACCACATTGCGCTCAACAGCATTTGGCTCTAGGAATCCGTTCCCCACCTGCGTCGAGAGGTCCTTCGAAACAGCCGTGGATTGCAAGGATTGACATCGCAGAGAATTGAACCTGAAACCTCTGCGTTTGCCGTGAAACACAGACGAGGACTTGAGCAAGATTGGGACCGATACATTTGAGCAAGTGCTGGGGAAGGAAGCAGTTGATGTTGTGGCGAAGCACAGCTTTGATCGACATTACAGAGTCCCAATAGTTGAACCATCTTCTATGAATTGTTCCCACACTCTCAACTCAACAATGGAGATTTACCAGTTGCGATTCTTATAACGTTTAGTACCGGTGGAATCAATCCGATGGCTAAAACAATTTTAATCGTCTAACAACTAAATCAAGCGCTCAGGAATGGACACGTAACCTCAAAACAAAGTTGATTTCAGAGGCGAACGCCTTACAGGGTAAAGATATTAAAAAAATTAGAGCATCTAAAATTTAAAATATATATCTTAGAAAAAATATTTTTTTTTTAATTTTATATTATTTTATTTTTTTATTTTTATTTTGAATTAATTATCCTAATTATTTATAACTAAAACAATTAAAATCTTATAAATGTATCTAATATTACATAATTGTATTGAGAAAACCATAAAATAATATATTTTTAGAAAAGGGTAACAACCTCAAATCATAAACAACTTACTTTTAAAGAGTTGGATAAGCAACTTACTTTTAAAGAGTTGCTTACCCAGTTGAAAGTTGCACATTCTACTCAGTTCAAAATAGACAACAGGAGAGAAACACACCCAAACAAAAAATAGGAGAGAAACACACGCAAACATAGTTTTCCATTTCATTAAAGGTGGAAAATAGCGTAGGAGTGTACTAAACATACTACTATACTACTATATAAAGTTCAAATATGGATAAAATTTTATTAAATTCAATATGGAAAAAATGGAGATTACAAAGGAGTTGTTTTTAGTGCGACTTTTTGGATTTTCCAGTGCAGAAACTAGCAGAAAAATTTGAGGTGAAATCTTGAATTGCGTTATTTAAACTATTTTTTTGACTGTATATATGGATTAAACACCCTGATAAACCCCTAGGGCACTTGGATTGTTCGAGGATTACATGTCAAACTTGTGATTTCAATAAATTATTGCGGGATTTTAGATAAGTTAGACCGAAAAACCCACCTCAAAAGGTTCCAAAAAGTCGCACTAAAGACAACTCGTATAAGGAATATTTATAACAAACATAGTTACCAATTATTTTGAAAAGAATACCATTGTATAAAATTAAATATGACAAAAAGTATCCATTATATCTCTTACAAATATTTATAAATAAGAATTTATTATTTTTAACAACTACAAATTTACTATTTTTTACTATATTTTAATATCAAATTTTCTATCTTTCACGAGTATATTTTTTTTAATATGCAATTTACTATTTAATAATGAATTAGGCAAAGTTTCTTTGGTAGAAATCAAATAAGATAATTTTTTGGTGGACGAGTTTGGAACCAACAAGCAAACCATGGCAAAGGCTTAAATAGAGTGTAATGTAGAGACATAATTTCAAGTAACCGCTACATTTGAACAATAATATTTAAATTATGATATTAATGTATTAATATATTAAAAACAAATAAATGCCTAGTTTTTGAAAAGTCAATATTTAAATTAATTTATTAAAACCAAATATTCTAGTTTTTTGAAAATAATATTTAAATAAAATATCAGTTTACAATTTATTAAAATAATCATTAAGTATCTTATTAAACCATCTATTTTTTTAAAAATAATATTTTAAATTATGGTTTAATTTATTTAAAAACAAATATTAATAAAAATATTCTTAAAAAAATACACCACAATTTACCTCCACTAACTTTTACCTAACAAATTCAAAATCAACATTAAAATCTCTTTTAACTCCCTACTTATATTTAACAAAAATGCATCACATCTTATATCCAGTAACTCTCACATATCAAATTCGAAATCAACATTAAATCTCTTTTTACTTCCCTACACTTATCTTCGCAAATCCTACTACTAAACGTAATACTCTTTTATATCATATTTTTATAATAATTTATCTTCTTAAATAATAATATTAAATTACTGAATTCCTTATATTTCTATATTTGACCATGTATTATATTTTTATTATTTATCATATAATGTATATTATATATTTATATGTATATTTAATTAATTTAAATATTATTTTATAGCGTTTTTTATAAAATATTAAAATAACACACCACAAAAGATCATTTTTATTATTTGTGTTAATGGTTGATGAATATAAGTATTTTTAATATATACTATGCTCCAACTTGCTACACAATTTTTATATAACTATCAATTAAATTAATTTGGCGTTTTATTTTCGTCTTCTTCCAGTAAAGTAAAAAACGTGTACACGGACATTGTTCATGCGAGCCAATCTGAGCGGTTTATTTTCATCTTCCTCTGGTACGTAAAAAGAACGTACCCGTGGAAAGGATTTTGCAGTGATTGTTTGGTTGACCACGGATGGCGAGACCAAGAATTTTTTCTTCTAGAATACTGGTATGAAGGAAAAAAACCAATACATTCGTTCATGCCTTTTTCCCAACCCTGTTGCAAGGAAGGTGTCGGTTTTAGGAACAACCACGGTAGATTAGGAAATTCGCGGACTACAACACTCACCATCTTCAAAGTTCCCGACATTTTCACTAAAATCTCATTCCTCTATTTTTAGAGCCAACAGAAGGGGAATAGAGGACCGCCCGCTCAGCTTTTCGTGGGTTGTCTGCCCCTCAATTACCACCGAAAAATAATATCGATGAAATGGTCTCCATTAGATCTAGAGGTAGTTAGTTCAAATATTTGGGTTTCAGATTTTACTGATATATAGTTCTATTTTTTAATGTAGGTACATAGCTCAGTCAATGGTAGGAACTTCAGGATAAAGTTGCTAAGCACATAGAGCTATTGAAGTCCCCTTGGTTAATTGAATTGATCGTGTTTCAGATCAACACAAGTGATTCAGAGAATGGATATTGGTGAATTTTTTCCCAAATGCTCATGCAATTATTAAATGCTCATTACATGATTCTATAGAATTGGAGTTATTATGTTGAGTTTGCCTTACATTTTTAAACAAGCCTCTCGATATTAGGAGTTATTATGTTGAGTTTGCCTTACATTTTTAAACAAGACTCTCGATATTAGGTATTTACTTTTGTAAGTTGATACATAGACCTAAAAGGTAGGGAAAACCATTGAATTCTGCAAGTGTAAATGCACATGGGAGTTTATGTCAATTCTGTTTATTTGACTGCGTTGGATTCGCTCGTGAAGAAATATTATGAAGATTTATTATATTCCATTGGTTGTTATGTGTTTTGACAGTTGGAACTTTGTGTTTGATTCCAGGTAACGAATAATGACAGAAACTTGAAAGTCACAAAGAGCTTGTCAATTTCATAAGACGATTTACATAAAAGCGCAGCCGGCAAATCTACATACATGTTACGGACTGCGATTTACTTCCTATTTAAATCGGCCGATTACCGCCGACTATCACAAACTAATACCAACTACTCTCCATCATACGCCAGGACAAACCATTTTTAATTATTATTCTAACACTTCTTTTTAATCATGAATTATACTTTAACTTGCATGTTGTTCTAAGTTTCAGCGAGGCTTACAACAAAACATTTTATTTTTTCTTTCTTGCTAAAGGGTCCATGCTTGTTCATTACAACAAAACATTTTATTTTTTCTTTCTTGCTAAAGGGTCCATGCTTGTTCATTTGTTGGTGCAGTTTCATCTTCACCTTTCTTTCCATAAGATAGTGATAAAACTTCTCCTTTCTTGATTGTGGGTTAACATTCTTTGTATTCAACATTGTCGCAGATTATTGGGACTTATACTTGTCCTTAATGCTTTTTGTAACTTGTTCATCACTATCAATATCTGCACACTTAAAAGCAATGTTAGATTTATATAAATGATCATAAAGAGAACCATACTGATTCTTGTCATCCTGCTCTTTGAAGAGAGCTCTTGTTCCTTCATCTCTCTCTGCTATCGTAGTTGGTTGTTTCATGTCTTCAACCTCTTTAATCAATTTTGTTGCTGCAAATATGTTGTCGTGCATTTGATGTGTATGGAAGTAGACGGCTCTTCTCACCAAACAACAACTCATCAATAAGATGATTTTCTTGCATCATATTGAACTACTCTTCATGAGATACATAATCCTCATCAAATTTCACTTCATACGTCTCTACATCAGAGAGATTTTCTTTATAAAATATTTAGATTATGCATCAATAGTTGTTTCTTTATCCACACATGTTTCAATGTCAATTACAGGGACACATTCATCATCCACAATTGCAACCTCAATGTTTCCATTTTCAGTTTCACAATCAATTATTAGATTAGAAGCACAATCATCATTTTCAATAATACTACATTCATCAACTTCAACTTTCTCATTCCCCTTCATATTGTACTTCATTTTAAGAATATCTCAAAACATTTTTGCATCACATATTTCACCAAATTCATACAAAATACTAGACAAAATGTTTTCATCTAAAAAAGATATAACCAGAAACAATGCTACTGTACCTTTACTTTTATCAAGGACATTTATTGAAATTCCTTAAACAAATTACCATAAATTTATTGAAGCAAGCAATTCCTCTATTTTTATTGCCCAAAGTGTAAAACTTTAACATGAGAAAATTGGCAGTGTTGGCATTAAACACTTCAATATTACATCAGCCTCACGGGGACTTAGATCTATATTTGGATTCCTGTCTTCCAAAAACATTTCATATTATAGTTGTTTCAATTCTCTTCCACACTATTTGAGTCTCCTTTTCTAATCCACCACTTCTGTGCATGCTCCTTCCGTGAGCTCCAACAAATAATTCAAGACAACTCCTTAACTGATGCACTTTGTCAACGCTCCCAACAACCATAATAACATACTTAGGTTCAAGGCATAAGGCTAGTAGCCCAATCAATAACGCCTTGAGATTATCACTTTACATCATGAAGCATTCATGGTACACAAACCCAGGAATAACACAAATATATCCCCATGCATAAAATATCATTTTTTAATAAACCCACTAAACAAAAAAAAATCCACTCAAAAGTCTTTTCTTGGCAAGGTGCTTTCACAACTTTAATGACATTGTCTGAATATATTATATTATTTCCTTTTATTTGAATGGACCGTCCTTCCATTTTTTTCATGCAATGAGAGCATTTGAAAACACTCACTTACCTGAGCTTCAACTACCACCGTGCTTATCCACATGCTGTGAGTTCTCCAGGCCGCTTTTTTCTCACACAAGTCGTTTCTTCCTCAACGCTGGTGATCGGCCTCCAAGCTCCTTCACGCTAGGGACAAGGATATCACACTCCAACTTCAATTTGACAACATCTCCACACAAAGGTGGGCAACTTGAAACACGCTGACTACTTCAAACACGAGTATGCTGCAAACTCTTCCCCCTACACGCAGCTTCACGCACCAGTGAACACACTTTAATTTAACAAAGCGCACCTCTCTCGCACAACAGGTGTAACACCTCGCACTTAGCATAAGGCCTCACCACCGCCACCTCCTCAAGCCAAACTCAGAGCCAAGCATACAACGATCTCTATCTAGTGGTTTGCGCACTGCAACAAACAGCTTCACAACGCTCCCAGGTGACACAAAATCCACCACTCTTCACACACAGATCGACTCTGGTTCCCCTAGACCTTCACACCATCGAGCCCACAACTCTCTCCTTCAACCCTCTTCAATCTGCAATTTAGGCTACAGCAACATGCGCAGAAATAACAAAATCTCCACGCTCACCGTACCATTTTACTACTAGGCCTACAGCAACAATCATGCAGCTCTCTACACTAACAACCAACACAATAGACCAGCGCGGCTCCTTCAGCCAACACAATAGACCAACACAGCTCCTTCGCTATACAAATATCCTCAATGCCAGCACGACTTCGACGCACCACTCTGTAAATACATTCCACACTCAGCAATCAGGCGCTCAATACACAGTGGCACAACAACAACTACTTACTACTTCATCGCACCTCTTTCACAAACTCAGCTTACAGCCTTTGGCTCTGAAACTAAGCTTAAACCCTCAACTTTGATACCATGACAGAAACTTGAAACTCACAAAGAGCTTGTCGATTGCATTATACAAATGACGATTTATACAGAAGCCCAACCGGTAAATTTACAGAGATGTTACGGACTGCCATTTACTTCCTATCTAAATCCGCCGAGTATCGGAGACTAATACCAACTACTCAGTCATATGAACAGGACGGACGGCTCATGATTATTATTCTAACAAATTATATACGTAAGAATATGTTTCTTGATTATTTATATCAGCATGTGCAGAGCCTATTGGAAGGAAAGATTATGCACAATCAAAGGAACACTTGGATCTACAATCACTATTTATATTAGGCTTTTAAGAGAGTGACTTATGTCATTGTTTATGATATGCAAAAATTTTAAGTCAAAGCATCCATTTTTTAATCGTGTACTGCTTGTAACATTTGAACGCTATGTTCCTTAGGATCTCATCGTTGTGAATGTTATTCATTAGGGATAAAAGTACGTTGGAAAACGCTGAATTTTGTATGATGATTAGTCTAAATATTTCATTGGAATTGTTTTTTAGTGTGATTTTTTGAAAGTTTTTTTCGTTTTTTCTGGTCTAATTTTTCTAAAATTTGACAGGAATTTATTGAAATTACAAATTTGATTGGTAACCTTGCACAATGGAACTAATTATTTATAAATTAGTTTGTCTAGTCAAATATAGCCGTTGTCCCTATCCTTTGGACGAATCCAGTGAAATATAGCAGTTTCATAGTCTATTATAGCCGTTTCCTAGTCAAATAGCCGTTGTCCCTGTCCTTTGGTCGAATCCAGTGAAATATAGCAGTTTCATAGTCTATTATAGCCGTTTCCTAGTCAGATATAGTCATTGGATGATCTTCTATCTCTATTTAACATGTAGCCATGGTCTGATTTTTCAACTTGTTGTGATGATGAACCATACTTTTTGGTTTGATGGATCACTGAAGCCTAAATTCAAAAATTAAAATGATTAAAAATATTAAAAATGTATCTAATATTACATAATTCTATTGAGAAAAACAGAAAATAATATATTTTTAGAAAAGAGTAACAACCTCAAATCATAAATAGTCTAAATCTCTCTTTGTAGATTTAGTGATCATGTTGAAAGAAAACTTTTAAAGACATGTTTACCCAATTGAAGGTTGCACATTCTACTCAATCCAAAATAGACAAGTGGAGAGAAACACATCCAAATGTTAATTCATATTTTTCCATTTCTTTAAAGGTGGGAAATAGCATTGGAGTGTACCAAACATACTACTATACTACTATATAAAATTCAAATATGGATAAAAGTATGTTAAGTTCAATATGGAAAAAATTAGAGATTCCAAAGGAGTTGTCTTTAGTGCACTTTGGACTTTCCGTGCCAAAACTAATGGAAAATTTTGAGGTGAAATCTTGATTTGTCTTATTTAAACTAGTTTTTGAATGTATATATGGATTCAACACCCTGATAAGCCCCTAGCGCACTTCTACTGTGCAGGAATCACCCATAAAACTTGTGATTTCAATCAATTATTGCCGAATTTTGAGAAAAATTAGACTGAAAAACCCACCGGAAAACTTCCAAAAAATCCCACTAAATATAGTGGGATTAAGAATATTTATAACAAACATAATTACCCATTTTGAAAAAGAATACCATTGTATAAAATTCAATATGACAAAAAAATCCAAATTATATATTTTACAAATATTTATAAATAAAAATTTATTATTTTTTGTTATAAGAATTTATTATTTTTAGCAACTATAAATTTATTATTTTTACTATATTTTAATATCAAATTTACTACCTTTCACAACTGTACTTTTTTAATATGCAAATTACTATTTACCATATTTTTTAATATAAAAACTTTTGTTTTTTCAAAATTTTTAAATATTAAATTTAGGTTAACTAAAAAAATTACCAAATTCCATCACAATAGTTTTTAAAATATAATTATAATTTATTATAACATTTATTTAATATAAAAAACTTTATTTTTTCATTTTTTAAATATTAAATTTTATATACACAAAACCCGTGACAAATTCGAATTATCGAAATTTCAGTTGAACGAAAGAAACGGGGTGTTTTAGAATTTTTACATTAAAGCCGAACTTGATAACTAAGATATGAAGTTGTTCAACACATAATATTCGCTTGGTTATTCTTCTCGTTTCTCGCCAATCCGCTTAGTTCCTCTTTACATGGCAGCTCTCGGATTGGATGGACAATGGGATACTACGCCACCACCTCCACTGGCTCGTGTTGGGGTGCGGCTGCCCCCTCCTCTACTATTTCCAATAAAAAAATTTATTTGATTTAATAGAATTTCACTATGAGCAATCATATTTATTAGGTTAATTTAAAATTTAAAATTAATTAATTAATTAATTTATTAGAGTTTTTATTTATTTTCTTTAATTTATTTTATATATTTATTATCAAATTTGTTTGAAATTCAAAATGTATTTTTAATAACAAAAAGTTATTTTTGAAAACAAAAATAAAAAATAAATGTAAAATGATTGAAAATGAAATTTACCATAAAAAATATTTTTAATAAACATGTTAATATTGCAGATAATGTATACAATGAAAAAAAAAACTTAAATTACAGTTTTTTTTGGTGTTTTTCAAGGGTTGTCTTGTGGTTTTTTAAGTTGTTTTTGGTCTTCAAGGGTTTTGTTTGGTGGTTTTTTAAGTTATTTTGTGGTTTTCAAGGGTTTTATTGATGGTTTCGTGTGGTTTTCCTAAGGACTTTCAAGTTTTTTTTTTTTTTTTTGTAGTTTTTGTATGCTAAGATTTATTTAAAATTAATTTATTTTATTTTGCAGAAAAAAATTAAATAAAAGAAACAAAAATGACAAGAAATCTACCTCAGCTTGAGCCTCTACGTTGTTCGCAGGGTTGATGGGTAGCTAGATTGAGTTTCTCCATCTCTGTTGAGCTTAGAACTCTTCCACCAAATTCCTTTACCTCTTGGGGTCCGACAAAAATGACTTGCAGGTCATGGATGGGGTATTTAAAGTAGAAATAATCCTCGATCCATTCATTACCTCGAGTTAGAAAACAACTTGATCAAGAGTTTGTTTAAGTGCTCGATCTAGCTATTTTTAATTTTGCCAAAAAGTATAACCCAACACCATGCTTTGACCCCGATAAAATTCAGTTGACCAACACCACCTTCTTACAACATATTCAAATTAGTTGTAAAAGCACCTTGAATCACCCCTTAAAATCAATAAATTGTTATTTTTACATAATTACGTTACAATTAACACATAATGAAAGACCATCATTAACTTGCACTCACTCTTTAGAAAACTTTAATTAAAAATAAAAGAATAAACAATTTAATTATGACATACATTATTAATATTACACATATATTAATATTAGTAGATATATGTTTTAGTAATGACTTTGTGGTAAAATCAAGTTGGTTGTCAAAGACAGCACCCACTCTCAAAATTTAGACTATGGATAAGTGATCTTCCCATACAAATAGTGTTTAAAAAAGAGAAGCATCATCACATCAAACTCTCAAATTTTAGATAATCAAAATGAAAGTGTTCCTAGTGAATTGGAGCAACAAAAACATATAATTTAAAAAGTAAGAACACTCTGGTGATTATACTATTTATGTTCTCTCACACAATTATGAAATGTACCTTCACATTTCACAAGTCATACATGCGAAGAGACTCCACCGAAAGTAGAAGAAAAGACCCTCTCTTTCCTTAACACTAGTAACCTCAAATCCTAAATAAAAATTGGAAAACAAAACTTTACTCTCATTACCGTCTAGTTTAAAGTGATTTGGGCAATCAAATAGAAGAGGAAGAATCCATCCATTAAAGAATTGGCCTATAACAAGAAATTCACATGGATCCTAGAATATCTCATATGGATCCTATTACTTCACTACAATTTCGAAAAGAGAAATAGATAGAAATATTCTAAAAAAAAGGAATAAATGAAAATATTTTTAAACAAGAGGAGCTGCAGGGCAGCAAGTCCCTGCCTTGAGCTGGGAAAAAGCAGCCTAGCAGCCTTACAGTTAAAGCTGGGAAAAAGCAGCCTGTTAACTTAAGCTTGAGGCATTGCGGGAAGAGCTCCAAATGCTTCGTGTGAAGTAGACACTTAGAGTCTCAAACAGAAAACCGCTAAGATTTCAACATGCATCCAGGCTTAGAGGATGAAACTATGGTCAGACATTTGCAGCCGCTTCTGATACAATGTGGACATTGATCAGTGGCCGCCATTGTTAGTAGGCCGCCATTGTTAGTAGGGTGATTGTTTGAGAGTTGCATAAGAAACTCGCCGGTGAAATGTCGTTGCGAACAGAGCATCACGTACTGCACTCCTTGGCCACTTCGAGTTTCTGCAAGACCACGTGAAAGCTTAGTTATGAGCAAAAAGACGTTGGAACCGGGTATACGAATTACAATGGCCTATTTAAGCATAACGGTATATACTCGGTATTAAATTTTATTTCTCCCGGAAATTCATGCCCTTTACGGAACGTTGCAGGTTGCAGCATCCTCCAGGCAAAACCAATTATCTGAAAGCCAGGGCGCGCATTTTCTTTGCATATTACGCGATAAAGCAATGAGAAATTGCCGAAATTACGTGGAAAACAAAGACATTACAGACATGAGCATTTGAGAATGTGTACTTGAACCCGTGAACTGTAGTGCTATTTCCATGCATTAGCAAATTTGAGTTTAAAAAAGACTAAATTCTAACAATATTCTATCTAGAAAAAATTAATACCTATGTAAACAATGCCTTGTCATGGAAACATCAGGATGAAACCTTATGAAATGGATATAGTGTTTTGAAACCCAGCTCATCCATCATTTTCACAAGAGAGAACAAACTATGTCTCTGCCAGATATCTGTGCATTATTTACTCTAACCAGTGTAGAAAGTTGTTTTTGACTCTTGACTTTCGACATTTTTCAAGAAATATTTCTGGTTTACCAATAAACGTTGTGCAAACGTATGTTTTTCTATCCACGTTTGACATTTTGTTCTTACGGTTAGTTTTCTTTAGGTTAGTAATAAAAAAAATCTGGCAAATTTCCTTGGAACTTTATCAATACCTGCATAAATCACAACGAGCCTCGGGTTTATTTAGTTATTGCTTCTAAAATATCTAGAACACTGTATAGAAAAATAAAAATTTTAATAACCTTCCGTTTATAGCTTTATCGCAGCTCGTGTCAATATCAATGTTTCAAGCGATCTTTCATCCATGCATATACAATATTATATTTTGTAATTATGATATCTCGCACATTTCTGTGGAGCACTTTTTGGTTCTGGAATGTCTCTACTTATAACTCATCATTCAGCTAATGGGTGTTTGTATATATTAATATTCACAGCTCTGTTTATAGTATTTTGTATATGGACAATGTTCGATTTTCAGGCTCGTCCAAGGATAGATGGACCTCTCTACTTTGTGCTGAAAAGATCATCATATATTTGGTTTTCAGTCATTACCAAACTGGCATATAATATAAACTTATGATAATTATGTACAACCTTTATTATGAACCAATTATATTATGTTTTTTCGTAATGAAAAAAATAAATAAATCCCAATATTAAACTTTTCCATCCGTGTTTATCATTATTTAACTCATCATTGTGCATCGTAAACCATGAAACAAAAATTAGAAGGAATTAAAACATTGAAATGTAGTGTGTTCCTCAATAAATAAATATATTTTGTGTAAAGAACATATGTAATCTGTAACCATATGTTATGGCAGTCTTTGACTGCAAATATATAAAAATTAAATATATAACTGAAAAGCTTTTTCATATCTGGCCATCTAAAATACAATTTTTTAATTTAAAAGTTCCACGTCAGCCCACTATTATCCAGAAGAGGTTACACGTCTCGGAGCAACGAGTGTTCTAACTTGCAGTTTGCATGCACTTCACGTGTCCTTGCATCCTTGCAACATCGGGACGACGAAGTCACCCTCTTGTCCAAGCTCCCACGTCATGGCTTCAATCTGCGGGACCTGCTCAAGAATCAAAGGTTTCAGAAACTACTGCCATTGCTCTCTGCTCCGGCGTTCTCTGCTCCGGCGTTCTCGGTGATACAACTAACCTCTTGATCAACTTCAGCAGGGACACCGGTATCTCTGTGCAGGTCTCTACAGGTTTAGGAGTTTCCACAGCCGGAAATTCTAGACTGGAATATCACTTAACAGCAAAAAACGGTGATCTACATAGCCAGACTGTGCTCCTGAATGGGAACATTTTGGAGATAACGCCTGATGGTAAGATACCCTCTTTACCAGCGGTGACAGTTCCTGCTAATGGACCAATTATTGTAGACCCTCTCTCTATAGCATTCGTACAGCTTCCGTATGTTCGATTCACAGCGTGTAGGTGATAGGAATTGGCTGTAGATCAAAGCTACCATTCAATTGGTTATTTTAGCTGAAATTGGTTGGCTGCTATTGTTGTCAAAGAGATGTTTGATCGGCTCAATGGCCCATGAATATATTTTCAGCAAATAAAAATGTGTTGTCTTGGATTCAGATTGGGATGATTCTTTCGCTTTTTTCTAAGTTCCTTCCCAAAAATATTATGTTTTTGGAAATTGTTTTCTCATTGACATATCATTTGTTCATTTCTCATCATTCTCATGTTTCTGGTCATAGTAATTTGCAGTTGAATGTATTTACAGTATTTATAGGGTATATCTTGATGCAGTTTTTATGGCTGCAAGTCTGCGTGGAAGGGAAGGCTGAAAGAATATTTCATTAAGTTTAGCAAACTATTTGGTATGATCTAGAATAACAAACTAATCCAGGGAGGCGATGTTTATTGATGTCGACTGTTCATTCAACGAGTCTGCAAGTGTGATAACGATACAATAATGATAACGTTTAAGTTTTCCATTAGATGCCCTGAATGTACAATCCACCTATTGAGCATCATCCCGTCAGTCAATTTGCGGTCTAGCTGATAGCAACATCCCACCAGTCAATTTAAGCATGCTTTGCCCTGGGCACAATTTCCACTAGGGAAATGGTCATCTGGCCAATACCTTTATCCTACCAATCCTTGCCTACCTAAAAAGAAAACTCAATCAACCACACATAAGTTAAATTTGGGGATTTTATTTACTATTATATGCAGGTCAATCAAATTGTATTCGGTATAGAATGTGATGTCTATCAAAGTTTCGATTTGTGGTTAGCAGTAGTTTTCGAGCATACAATGCAGGTCAATCAAATTGTATTCGGTATAGAATGTGATGGATTTGTGGTTAGCAGTAGTTTTCGAGCATACAAAGTCTCTGGTTAGGGATTGGACTATAAGATCTCTAGATATTAAATTTCTTTACTTAATTTTCATGACTAAATTCTTGTTAGAGAAAATGAATTTATTGCAGGAAGCAGGGAATTACTAGGTGAACCTGAGATTTTAGGCCGTTCAAGCATTGCTGAAGCTGATTTCTATTGCTGATAGAAACTTCTTCGATATTCTCTGTTCTTTTCTATCTGTTATTTTCTGTCCCCCTCGAAATTTCCAACTCCGTCGGCAAACCCTGAAGACTTGGCACAACGCCTTGAAGCCAAGCTTTCTGCGGCTGAGCAAAAGAATGCCTTGAAGCCAAGTTTTCTGCGGTTGAGCAAAAGAGGTATTCTTTTAATAATACAGTTTCTCCAAATAGTCTAATCATACAGAATCTCCAAATAGTCTAATTATATAGAAATAGAAGTAGAACAGATTTAACCATTATTTTCTATTTTATAAAATATGTCGTTGCAGCAATATACCTGGTATGCAACATTACTTCTTGCAGGGTGGAGCGGGCAGGAAGCCACCGCCGAGAGCTATGGTGCAGGATGGAGCGCAAGGAGGATATGAATTAGCTATGAATTAGCAAGCTAAGGGTGAAGGCGTTTTAAGGGTTCCATGCAAATTGACACGCACTGCTTCCATGCAAATTGACACGCCCCCTGTTTAATAAACCTATGCCATACCCATTTCTCCGTAATGTTAGCCAATTAACATTAAATGTTAGCCAACTAATGCTATCCCAAAGATAGCATTACTTCAGGGAGGCGGAAGCTATACTAATTAATCAAGTGATTTCCTAATATTTCCCTAAGTTTTCAGATCGTCTACCTCGTACTGAGGCCAAATAAGACGATCGTTGCTACCATTGGTTACACGCATCGGCAAACGCATCGGCAAACATAAAACTTTGGTTTAACTTTAGTTTAACAGAAGTAGATTTCTCAGTTCTTGTGTCAGACTAATGCAATCGAAAGGAATCGATTACTATAGTCCCTGCGGGCAGGGACTAAAAAAGATATCCATGGCATCTTAGCTCCACTAACTCTGCCCTACCAAATTCTTCTTAATAAATCTTACATACTAAAAAGTAATACTCTTATATATAATCTATTTTATATAGTTTATCATTTAAAAAAATAATAATAATTCAATTTTATTAAACTACATTAGTATCCTATATTAAATCATATCAATTTATGTATTTTTATCTTTTTTAAATATAATATAAGTATTACTACATGATATAAAGTATTATATTTAATTTAATTTAAATTATTAATAATATGGTGCATTAAAATTTATTTATAATAATAAAAATGGCACACTAACAGAAATCATGTTACGAATTATTAGCCATAAATTAAATATACCGATCAAAATTTCTTATATAATAATAATAATTTGTTAACACAATTTAAGTATACTTTTTTAAAGAAAATTTTAATGATTGATGAATGGTAATGTTTTTTTAATGGATACTATGTTCTAAAGAACAAGAGAGTCCAACTTGTGTGACACGTATTTAATACAAGTATTAATCAAACTAATTGTAACAATTAAATATATTTTAACATATTTTTATTGAAAAGAGATTATATATATCATAAATATTATTATTAATTTTGAAAGAAATAATAAAGGGAAAGAATGTTGTAATGAAATGTTTAATCAAATAATTATAATTTTTTTAAAGTAAAGACTAATTTTATTAATAGAGAATAAAAGTATATTTATAAGGGGTCGAAATTTTAGCAGAAAGCCGAAACTATCCATCAGCGTATTCAGACTATCCAGAAACTAAATGCCCATAAACCATACATTGGAAACTTTGCATGTTGGAAACCATGTAAAAGGCAGAAAAATGGCTGTAACCATGCTATCAAAACTAACCAGATATTCAGAGGCAAAAATGACTGCAGAGCCAAAGACCCGCTACAAAAAGACATTATCAAAACCAGAGAAATATAGAGCAATGTCCTGAAGAGCAAAGAGAAAAGATGGTGAAGCAAACTGGGCCCAGGAGGCATCAGACGTTCATGACATGGTCTCGATCTTCCTCCGCCATCGGGCACACATTTCCTTCCCAGAAATCACCCTTCGTTTCCTCAGAAACCATACTGCTGCCACTTGGAAGAGTCACCGAACGATGGATGCCATAGGAACACTCCGCCAGGTCAACAGAGCCTGATACTCCCTGGAGGTCACCGTCTGGAGGCTTGGAAACATCAGGAACACTTTCCTTATCCTGCACATCATCACAATTGAGCACATTGCCCACGTCTTCTCCATGCTGCTCGCTCCCATGCTCACTCTGAGATTGCGTCTTCGAGGTATGAACAGAACCGCTAGGCCGAGCCTCTTCCTCTGCAAAGATGATAGTAATGTTGGCCGAGAGAATGGGATTGTTCAAGCTACTTTGAAATTTGAAATGGGTGGTCTCGAAGGTGTTATGCAGAAAATGCTTACCAGGAGAACTGATCTGAAGCGGGATGACACAAGCTGATGGAGGGGATGCAGGAGCCATAGGGATTTCAAGCGAAGGAGCAGGTTGAGACCACCCACGGCCTCCACGACAGCCACCATAGTGACTGCGTAAGCGGTGGCGAACCATTGTCAAAAAGCTAAAACCGCTTGAAGGGGATTTGAAGCAGGCAGAAGGAAGATAGGTGCCGAAGTCAGGGGGGATGGAAGGCCTGAGGATGAGCTGATTAAAGAGCAGAGACCAGACATCTAAGGTTGCAGCCGAGGTGCTGCAGGAGAACAGAGTCTGGTGCAAACTAAGGCAAGAGGGCCAGGAGGAAGTGAGCAATGCGAGAGCTGATGGATCCATAAATAAAACCTCAGGTGAAGTCTCTCGAGCAAAGGGAGCAATAAATTCGGAATGTCGATTAGTCTACAAGTACCCTGTGTGAGCACGCTTTAACCATGAGATGACGTCGATAAATGTGCGATCCTACCACCTACAGAGCCAGATGCCGACGCTGGTGAGCCCCAGCATAAATGTTGCGTTAAAACACCCGCATCCAAGTAATCAAATAATTATAATTAAAAATAAAATAAAATAAAAATTTAATTAAAAATAATAAAAATATATTATATTTTAGTTTCCACCTTACTTTTTATAGTTATAAGGATCTCGTCATTTTGAAAAAAGAAAATAAAAACAAACTTTTTACTATATGCCGACACAGTAATTACACAGAATTATAAAATCATAAAATCATCTCTTCTAACGAGAATTAATTTAAATTTCCTCGAAGGTTGACAAAGAATTATTAAATTATAAAAATAAACTCTTCTATGCATGTGTCCCCCGTTAAAAGCATTTTTACCGTATAAAAATCTAATTCTTTCTGAAGAAAACAACTATTTCCTATCTATATACTTAATAAAAGCGAACTTTCCCATTTTAAAAGAAGAAAAATTATGCTCTTTCCTACCTATATACTTCATAAGAGAGAAGTCTGCCAAAAAAATCGACTCTTTTCTATCTATATCCTTAATAAGGGTAACAAAGAAGTATAAAATCAAATTTTTCATTATATACTCAGTATCATTACATATATATTATTATTTTATTTATTTATTTGTTTTTAATATGAGATATCACGAATACTTTGTGAGGTGAATATGTATAATTTTTTTTTAAAATGGTTTAGGTTATAATTTATTTTTTCAACAGTTATTTTGACTGGCCTAGGCCAAACAATTATAGATATACCACTAGTTACTTTGATTAGTCTGGGCCAAACAATTTTATATATACCACTCACATCTGCTATATGTAATTTTTCAAATTAATAAAAAAGTACGATTTTTTCGTTGGAAAAAAAAAAAAATACTTTTGAAATTATAATATTTACATATCAAACCAAAAGTCATGAAATCTAAAAATAAACTTTTCATTACATCTCCGTAGTACAACATTTTTGCGTTTTCTTAAAAAATGATAAAAATCAGCTCTCTCGGACCCAAATAGTTACCAAGTGGTCATCTTCCGAGGTCCATATCGCGATCGTTGTATTTTCTTCCACATTAAATGGTTAAATGGCTTGTCTGCATAGTCTGCCCTCGATAGACTATGATTAATAGTCTATCGATTAATATTAAACCTTTCGAATAATATTATAAATCTTAATATTAATATACTAAACCCCAAGTTCAATATATTAAATCCTAAGATTATAAAACTTAAGTTTAATATAATAAACCCTATGATAAATATTAAACCTGAAGATTAGTGTGGTTGATAAAGGCTACCAATATTTATCAACCACACTTATTAATCGATTCACCATGGTACTAATGTTTACTATTATTCACTATGATGCCTATGTTCACTATAATTGACCATGTTAACTATACTCAACCATAGTTAATGTATTAATGTAAATGCTATAAACCTTATACAATCAACCAAACATATAGCTTAACATTATAATATTTTTCCCTTGGGTTTATAATATTAATGATCCCGAGGGTTTGTAATATTAATAATTGTTTGGGTTCATTAATCTCATAGGTTTATTATTAGTAATAATCTCTTCAGTTACTCCCGATCGGGATGCAGGTCGATGTCAGTGAAATATTCATAGGGTTTGTAAACCTAGGTTTTATAATATTAATCCTTAGGCTTA
Source organism: Pinus taeda (assembly GCA_000404065.3). Lineage (NCBI taxonomy): Eukaryota > Viridiplantae > Streptophyta > Pinopsida > Pinales > Pinaceae > Pinus > Pinus taeda. Next base: position 137,074 of record APFE031410459.1, on the reverse strand, counting down.
AAATTAATCTTTTTCTTTATTATATTAATTTTAAGGTTTATTATATTAATCTTAAGGTTTATAATATTAATCATAGTGCTTATAATATTTATTGTAAGGTTTATAGTAATAATCTTACGGTTTATATTATTAATTTTAAGATTTAATATTAATCATAAGGTTTTTATTCTTAGGGTTTATAAAATTAATCATAGGGTTTATAATCCTATAATTCTATTGTTTATAAATTAATAATATGGTTTCTAATATTAAACATAGGATTTAATATTAATGTGAGGTTTATAATATTTGATTTGATATTAAAATTTAATATTGTAATGTTAGAATTTAATATTTGGTTTAATATTTGTCCATGAATTATTACAATTTTTTCATGGACATATTTGTTTTAATGGTAATTTAAAATAAAAATTTCATTGTAGGGTTTATATTATTAATCCCTTGGGTTTGATAATCCCAAAAGTTTAAAATATTAATCCCTTGGATTTATTAATCTATTGAGATTATAATATTGATAATGTCTTAGGTTTATTTTAGGGTTTATAATGTTTATGTTAGGGTTATATACCTTGGGTTTATAATTTTTATCCCTTGGGTTTATTATATCAATCCTTTGGTTTATTGATATAAGGGTTCATATTGCTCAGTTTTAATATTATTCAACAATGGTAAACCATAATCAACCATGTTCAACCATGGTCAACCATGGGCCAAAGTTGCATCTTGTCTCGATATGAAAATCAACCATGGTCAACCATGTTTATTTTAGTGTTTTTAATATTTGTATTAGGATTTGTATACCATGGGTTTATTATATTAGTCCCTTGGGTTTAATATCATTCCCTTGGGTTCATAATTCCTTGGGGTTTTAGTATTAATCCTTTGAGATTATAATATCAATCCCTTAGGTTTATTATTCCCTTAGGTTTATAATATCAATCATGGTCAACCATCAGTAATCATAGTCAACCATGGTCAACCATGGTCGAATGTTACACTATGACAAGGATTGTCTCACCATGAAAATCAACCATGTTTATTTTAGTGTTTATAATATTTATCTTAGGGTTTATGTACCTTGTTTTTATAATATTAGTCCCTTGGGTTTACTTTTCCTTTTGGTTCATAATATCAATCCCTTGGGTTTATTATTACCTTGGTATTATAATATCAATCATGGCCAACTATGGTCGAATGTCTCATCGTGACAAAAATGGTCTCCATATAAAAATCACGGACAACCATGGTTAGACATGGCTGATCATGGTCAACCATGGCTAAACATTTTCAACCATGGTTGAACATCACATTGTGACAAATATTGTTTTGATATGAAAATCAACTATGCTCAACCATGGTCCAATGTCACATTGTGACTAAGATTGTCTCGATATGAAAATCAACCACGGTCCAACATCACATTGTGATAAGGATTGTCTCAATATGAAAATCAACCATGGTCAACCATGTTTATTTTACTGTTTACAATATTTATATTAGGGTTTATATGCCTTAGGTTTATAATATTAGTCCCTTGGGTTTAATATTATTCCTTTGGGTTCATAATCCCTTGAGGTTTTAGTATTAATCCCTTAGGTTTATTATTCCATTAGGCTTAGAATATCAATCACTTAGGTTTATTATTCCATTGGGTTTATAATATCAACCCCTTAGGTTTATTATTCCCTTGGGTTTATAATATTAATCATGGTCAATCATAGGAAATCATGGTCAACCATGGTTGAATGTCGCATTGTGACAAAGATTGTCTCAATATGGAAATCAACCATCATCAACCATGGTCCAACATCGCGTTCTAACAAAGATTGTCTTGATATGGAATTCAATGATGGTAAACCATGGTCCAACGTCGTACTGTGACAAGGAATGTCTCAATATGGAAATCAACCATGGTCAACCATGGCCAGTCATGTTTATTTTACGGTTTATAATAATTATGTTAGGTCTATATAACTTGGGTTTATAATTTTGATCCCTTAGGTTTATTATTCGCTTGGCTTTATAATATCAGTCACTTGGGTTTATTGATCTAAGGGTTCATATTCCTAGGTTTTAATATTATTCAACAATGGTCAACCATAATCATCCATGTTCAACGATGGTCAATCATGGTCCAATGTCACATTGTGATAAGGATTGTCTCAATATGAAAATCAACTATGGCCAACCATGTTTATTTTAGTATTTTTAAAAGCTATCTTAGGTTTTATATACCTAAGGTTTATAATATTAGTCCATTGGGTTTAATATTATTCCACTGGGTTCATAATCCCTTAGGGTTTTAGTATTCATATCTTGGGTTTCTTATTAATTTGGGTTTATAATATCAATCACTTGGGTTTATTATTCCCTTAGGTTATAATATCAATCATAGTCAACCATTTCCAATCATAACCAACCATGGTCAACCTTGGTCAAATGTCACATTGTGATAAGGATTGTCTCACCATGAAAAAAAACCATGTTTATTTTAGTGTTTATAATTTTTATATTAGGGTTTATATACCTTGGGTTTATACAATTAGCCCCTTGGGTTTAATATTATTCCCTTGGGTTCATAATCCTTTGGGGTTTTAGTATTAATCCCTTGGGTTTATTTTTCCCTTGGGTTCATAATATCAATCCCATGGGTCTAATATTACCATGGGTTTATAATATCAATCATGGTCAACCATAGCCAACCATGGTTAACCATATCCAACCATGGTCAACCTTTGTCTAAGGTCGCATTGAGACAAAAATTGTCTCCATATAAAAATCATGGACAGTCATGAACAATCATGGTCAACCATGGTCAGCCATGGTTGATCATGATCAACTATGTTTTATAGAATCAAACATGGTCAACCATGGTCTATATTGGCCAACCATGGTTGAATGTCGCAGTGTGACAAAGATTGTTTGGATATGAAAATCAACCATGACCAACCATGGTCGAAAGTCGCATTTAGACAAAGATTGTCTTGATATGAAAATAAACCATGATCAACCATGGTCAAACATTGCATTGTGATAAGGATTGTCTCAATATGAAAACGATCCATGGTCAACCATGTTTATTTTAGTGTTTATAATATTTGTCTTAGGGTTTATATACCTTGGGTTTATAATATTCGTCCCTTTGGTTTAATATTGTTCCCTTGGGTTCATAATCCCTTGGGGTTTTAGTATTAATCCCTTGGGTTTATAATATCAATCCCTTGGGTTTATAATATTAATCATGGTCAATCATAGCCAACCATGGTCAACCATGGTCAAATGTCACATTGTGACATGTATTGCCTCAATATGGAAATCAACCATGGTCTAATGTCACATTCTGTCAAAGATTTTCTCGATATGAAATTTAATGATTGTCATCCATGGTCCAACATCACATTGTGACAATGATTCTCTCAATATGGAAATAAGCCATGGTCAACCATGTTTATTTTAGGGTTTATAATATTTATGTTAGGGTTTACATACATTGGCTTTATAGTTTTTATCCCTTGGTTTTATTATTCCCTTGTGTTTATAATATCAATCCCTTGGGATTATGGATCTAAGGGTTCATATTCCTAGGGTTTAATATTATTCCCTTAGGTTTATAGTCCCTTGGGCTTACCATGCTTGAATGTCGCATTGTGACAAAGATTGTCTCAATATGGAAATCAACCATGGTCCAATATCGCATAGTCACAAAGATTGTCCCAATATGGAAATAAATTATGGTAAATGGTGGTCAACCATGGTCCAACATCGTATTGTGACAAGGATTGTCTCAATATGGAAATTAACCATGGTCAACCATGTTTATTTTAGGGTTTATAATATTCATGTTAGGGTTTATATACCTTGGGTTTATAATTTTTATCCCTTCGGTTTATAATATCAATCCCTTGGGTTTATTGATCTAAGTGTTCATATTCCTTGGGTTTAATATTATTCCCTTAGCTTTATAGTCCCCTAGGTTTACCGTCAAATGTCGTGTTGCCACAAATATTGTATCACTATGGAGATCAACCATGATCAACCATGGTCCAACATCACACTCCGACAAAGGTTGTCTCGATGTTAAAATCAATCATGGTTAACCATGGTTAATCATGGTCCAATGTTGCATTGTGACAAGGATTGTCTCTACATGGAAATCAACCATGGTAAATCATGGTCAACCACGTTTATTTTATGGTTTACAATACTTATGTTATGGTTTTTATATGTTTGGTTTATAATTTCTATCCCTTGGGTTTATTATTCCCTTTGGTTTATAACATCAGTGCCTTGGGTTTATTGATCTAAGGGTTCAACTTCCTCGAGTTTAATATTATTCCCTTAGTTTTACAGTCCTTGGGTTTTTAGTATTAATCCTAAGGTTTGGTTATTCCTTTGGGTTTATAATATCAATCATGGTCAACCATTGTACACCCTATTTTATAAATTCAATGATGGACAGCCATGGTCCAATGTCGCATTATGACCAATATTGTCTCAATATGAGAATTAACCATGGTGAACCATGGTCAAATGTCACACTATGACAAATATTCCCTCGATTTGAAAATCATTCATGGTCAACCATAGTTTAACATCACATTATGACAAGGTTTGTCTCAATATGAAAATAAACCATGGTCAACAATATTTATTTTAGTGTTTATAATATTTATCTTAGGGTTTATATACCGTAGATTTATAATATTAGTCCCTTGGGTTCAATTTTATTAAAGCATGGTCAACCATGTTTTATAAAATCAATTGTGGTCAACCATTGGCCAATGTCACATTGTGACAAAGATTGTCTCAATATGAAAATCAATCATTATTTAACCATGGTCCAACGTCACATTATGATAAAGATTGTCTCAATATGACAATCATAGTAAACCATGGTCAATCATGGCCAATCATGGCCAACCATGTTTTATAAAGTAAAACATGGTCGAACATCGCATTGTGACAAATATTGTCTTGATATGAAAATCAACCATGGTCCAACATCACATTATGACAAGGATTATCTTTATATGAAAAACCAACCATGGTCAAGCATGTTTATTTTAGTGTTTACAATATTTATCTTGGGGTTTATATACCTTGGGTTTATAATGCTATTCCTTTGGGTTTAATATTACTCCCTTGGGTTCATAATCCCTTGGGATTTTAATATTAATCCATTGGGTTAATTATTCCCTTAGGTTTATTATTCCCTTGGTTTTATTAAACTAAAGGTTCACATTCCTAGGGTTTAATATTATTCCCTTAGGTTTACAATGTCTTAGATTTTTTAGTATTAATCCTTAAGGTTTATTATTTCCTTGGTTTTATAGTATAAATCATAGTCAACCATGGTTAATCATGGTCAACCATAGTCAAACGTCACATTGTGACAAATATTGTTCCAATATGAAAATCAATCATTGTCTTGACCATGGTCCAATGTCGCATTATGACAAATATTGTCTCAATATGATCATCACGGTCAACCATGTTTTATAAAATCAAGCATGGTCATCCATGGTTAATTGTGGTCAACCATTGTCGAATGTCACATTATGAAGAAAGTTGCCTTGACATGAAAATAAACCATGTTTAAGCATGGGAAACCATGCTTCAATGTCGCATTATGATAGGGATTGTCTCAATATGAAAATCAACCATGGTCAAACATGTTTTTTTTAGTGTTTATAATATTTACATTAGGGTTTATATACCTTGGGTTTATAATATTAGTCCCTTGGGTTCAAAATCCCTTAGGGTTTTAGTATTAATCCATTTTGTTTATAATATCAATCCCTTGGGTTTATAATACCAACTATGGTGAACCATGGTGAATCATAGCCAACCATGGTCAACCATGCTCGAATGTCACTTTGTGACAAAAGATTGTCTCAATATGAAATCAAGCATGGTCAACCATGGTCCAACGTCACATTATGACAAAGAATTATTATTATTATTATTATGTAAAAATGATTAATTATTATTATTATTTTAATTTAATTATAATTAATTTATTTTTATTATTATTTAATAATATTAATTAAAAAATATTATTATTGGTTATATAAAATTAATTAATTAACTATTATTTTTAATTACTTTTGAAAAATTATTATTAACAAAATTATGAGTAACAATATTGTTAATAACTATTATATTATTATTATAAATAAATAAAATAAAATATTTTTATTTTTTCTAAAAACAATATTAAAAAACTAAACAGTCTTTTCTAAAACAAGTAATATTTTATTTACATTTTTATAAAAAAATGAAATAAATTATTATTATTATTATATTATCATCATCATCAATGGTATGAATACAAATGAAGCCTTATGCGTATATCAACCAATTTACTAAAATAATTATTGTTATTAATAATTATTGTTTAATTATATTACTTACTATTTATTATTAAATATTAAATTATAATTAAATAATTTAAAATTAAATCATATTAAATAAATCTTATACAGTAACTTATATTATTTTAATATACAATATAATATATAATAACCATAAATATATAAATATATATAATATATAATAATATGGTTGTTATTATTTATATAGTTATTAATAATCAGAAATAATTGGTCTTTCCTCAAATACACATAATAATTATTAATGTGGTTGTAGATATGCTTCATATACACCTGCATATATCAACCACATTGGTAAATGTGGTTTTGCTAGTTTAAATACATTATACAGGGATAATAGAAAATGTATTTCTTTTGTAGATGCATTTTCTAGCATTTTCAATGAAGGCCAATGTAAACTATTAGAGAAATTGTGATCTGAAGTGTTTTTTTGTAACTTTTTCCAATCAACTAAGTTAAAACTTTGCATCGGACTAACATAAGACTAAAATGTAACACTGTTATAATCTTCATTTCATATAGTTTTATACATAAAGGAAATTTTATATTTATCAGTAGTTTGTGAAAGTTAATGGTTTTGCTCCTCGTATTCATATGGAATATGGTTGGTCCTTTTGACTAGTTAGATCCAAACAGAGATGTATTTAGACATCACCATTTCTCTCGGTGTTTCATGATCCTAACAATTGTTATCAATGTCCAAAGAATATCAAAGTCAAAGAAATATGGTTTTATTTGGCTCGATAGAGGTGAGAGACTAAAGACTTGATCTCCAGGAGTCTATGTAGCATAGAGGACAAGAATCCACTGCCATGCGAGCCCAAATCTCATGCGGACAGGTTAAAGTGCAAGGAGGAAGAGATCACATGCAACCAGGTGAAGCTGTAAGGAGGAAGAGATAGTGTCTAGCTAGGTGAACGCACAAAGAGGAAGAGATAGCATGTAGCAAAGTGAAGGTGAAATGAATTTTCAGTAAACACAACAATCCGTAGTGATGACAAGAGAAGTAGCCAATTGAGAGGCACTTAAAAAAAATTGTTGTCAATTCATTGTGGTAGAATTAAAAAGTTGTAGGAAATGGCAGCTTGGAGTGATGGAGAAACCATTTCCATGAAGCAACAAGGTAAAAGAAAAACATGAGATCATTGAGAATCATGTCATATTTCTTTGTGGGTTCTCCATGCTATTCGATGACGAGTGAGTATGGGCTAAGGAGAGAATTGAGATGGAAATAGGTTTGATAGTTGAATATCAAGTAAAGATAATGAGTTGAAAAATGAGGACAATGTGTGGGTGGATGAGCCCATGATGAAAGTGATCGATAGTTATGTAAGGAGGCAAGCAACATGAAAGGCCAGGTCAACATATGGATCACCAAAGCTAGAGATGTGGTGAGAGAGTGGTCGCATGGACAATAAAATGGAGATGGAGGCAATGGTGTTTGACGATAGTAAAAGAGTCATAGTGATTAGCGAACACCCTAAAGGTTTTGTTCCATGGAAAGTGTATTTCTCCAAGAAGTTGTAAGACCTATTGCTAAGGAATACATGTTGTTATGCTAGATTTACGATTGCAGACAAAAGTATCTCAACTAGGTTTGGGTCCTAACCTAGAACAACATAGAGACAAGGAACCTAATGCTTTCCTTAAAGTAAATAGTTGACAGAATGAAGGCTACCTAGAATTTTCCACAAGCTTCACTCCTTCTTTAGTTTGAATGCTCCAATTCCAGCTCTGATTACCAAAATTACAACCTACACAATCAGATAACACAAGCCAAGATACTACAAGATCTATGGAGTATTATCTAAATACTCTATTCAATAGATCAACATGGTATTGAAATACATGAAATAATAATATGACATACAGGAAAATATAGAATTCTCTGCATTAATATAAATTGAAGGAGTTACAACCATAAATGGATGTTGATCTTGTAGAAGAGCTCCTCCAGGCTGATTTTTCCTTTCCTTGTGACAATGTGCACCTCCAATCACCCTAAATGCATGAAATGAAACCTCTCACAACAATAGCATAAGGGTAGAGTCGCTCTCCAAAAACCAACCTCTTACATATGTAAGGCTGTAAATATATAGAGGAGTGGGGTAAGTTGGGAGTTCTTATCCAATTTCCATTCTAAGGTTTAAGATCCACCTTTGATGGGAGGACTGGATCAAAGGATAAGGAATGGGAACTCCAAAGTAGGGTAGGATAGGATCAAAATGTTTTATCTAAGGTAAATGGTTGTAAAAAAATATGGAAGCTTCTGGAAGAGGAAGCTTCCAGAATTTCTCTCTTTTTCTTGAATTTCTAGAACCAACACAGGTGCCAAGTGGAGCAACCTGTAGGTGATCAGCACAGGCCACATTGGAGCAAGTTGTATGTGAACACTGTCCAATAAGGGCCCAGGGAGTGTTGGTCCTAAAACTTACTCAAATAATGCAGTTTCAAGTAAAAACTTTGGGGAATGAAAGAGGGATGTTTAAGAATTTGTGCAAGATGATGAAAAGGGGGAATATGATCTTGATTGATCCCATCAAGAGGCTTATTGATTGGATGTGACAAAATGGCCTACAATAGATTGCCCCCAAAGTGCAAAGTCAGAAATGACAACTGATGACCGAAGTGCTTTACCTTGTGACAAGTTGAGATCAAGAACAACTGACAAGCTTCATATGTTACAATACATTTTCATCATGACATATTTGTTGTTGAGGGAGGCATACCCATACTCAATGTTGGCCCCTAATTTTGACCTTTTTCATCATGCACATTCCACCATTTTATCATCCCTTACCTCCATATCATGATCATATTTTCCATATTTTTGCCTCTTTTTGCACATCAAGGTAAAATAATATGTCTTTTAATTTTTAGAATTTTTAGTAAAAAATGGGTATTATAAATTATTTTTAGCAAAAACAGAATTTCTTGTAATGGCTCCATTGAGGTCGTATGTGTAGGACACTTGGGAAAAAACTTAATATATATTTGATAAGTATAGGAACCAAGAAAGAATAGACTCCTATTGGCACACTCCAAATGAGTCAGAATAGGCCTGGTGAAAGCTTATCAAACTTGACTAGTCATTTAGGAAATCCCCTGATTTAGGGGCAGTTTTGTGATTTTCTGGAAACCTCCCATATTTTGTGCAAAAAAGTGATGGATTCGACCCTATTAGGTGGAATAGGACTCTCATTGGTTGTTACAACCATTCTAGTTGATTTATCTATACTTTTAGCCTATTTAAGCACCATAACTAAACGACTATGAAAATATATTATTATCACTGTCATTACTCTATTTTTGGGAATAAATTTGAAGACTTTCTCTATATTTCTTATGCTTCATTGATATGGGATTTTAATGATGAATTGTTGCAATTGATTTTTTTAGAGATGTACCAAGCAAAGGTGAAGGGCCCCCATTCTAAGCTAAGTACATTATTTTGTTAATTAATGTGCATAATTGTGAATAAGTTAGCATTTTATCTTTTTCTATAATCTATTGTGAATATTTTCTATATAAAAGCATTGTCATGTTATGATCATTTAGATTTTGGAATTGACCTCCTTTTAGTGACTAGTTTGGATAAAGAAGGGCAAACCAAGCCTCCAATTTGGAGCCTCTTCTTTGTGGAATAAGAATTGGAATGAAATCTCTTTCTATGCATTCATCTCATCTTGCTTTCTTAAATCAAGTGTTATGCTTTATTGTGTGTTTGGTTTTGGTTGAAAAATAAATGAAAGGAAGGACAATTGGGATCTCTAGATTTAGAGCCTCTTTTGTGTTGATTTTGATTCAATTAAAATCTTAGATCTAAGACTTTTGTGATCCATTATGTAGAGAATATTCTTTTGTATTAATCACATTGAAAGGACTGGGTTGACGTTTCGAACCTAACTCACATTGAACAACTCATCCCTAATAATGTTATATAAATTGTTTTCTAATAATGATAATTTTATTGTTTGAATTGGTAAATAAATTATATTTTTAAATATTATCACTAAACAATTCATTTCATAACAACTTATATTCAACCTATTATTATTATTTTTAAATAATATTAATATTATATAAAAGAATTTCCATTTTAGTCGATAAATAGATTAAGTAACTCTTGAATAGGTAAACCCTAATAATATTATTATATTATTTTATTTACATTCTCGATATTAAATAATTAATTATTACATAACAACTATTTTCTAACTAAATAATTGTTTTTAATAAACTTAATAATTCTTCTCCAATGACTATTTTTTAAATGTCTTACCCTAAGCATTGATGCATCTCTGCTATTTATTCTCTTAGATTGATTGGTTTCTAACCTTGTCCTGAGAATGAACCACATTAGTTGGTTCGAAATTTCGACCCAATCCTTTCAATGTGATTAACCCAAAATACTATTCTCTACATAATGGATCACAGAAGTCTTAGATCTAACATTATCACCCTGCACGGAAAGGGAATGGTTGACAAGGGTCGTTATTTTGAACGGGCTCGAATGAAAATTGCGAAGAAGAAATCCGATCTGGCGTTTCTCAAGAGGTGTAGGGATGCATCAATGTTCCAGTGTTTGCCTGTATTTCTCACCCCCTTAATAAATCTAAGAATAAACACATTTTTATGAAATCCAGCTTTGCACTCATTAGATCTGAGATCGGCTTATTAAGGAGGGATGTCAATCATCTTTCTCGGCGGCTTCTTTCACTCCACTTGGATCTAGTAAACAAGGTTTCGACTTCTTTGTGGACGGAGATCGATGGAAGTTCATAAAGTAAGGCCCTCCGTGTCACGCCCCCAATTATTTTTTCATTAAATTTGCCGGGCGTGACACCGCCTAAGTAACCAACATCTTTCATTGTTAACTTACTTTACAAACTATGCCTTAACATTCATCATTATACATGAATAACATATTAATGTGTGGAAACCATTAATATAACAACATCAGAGAACAATAGGAGAACAACATCACATGTATAATAATCTTTTTATTATATATAAAGAACTTTTACAAGTGACCGGGAGCTTGGCTCCACCGGCGTTACAAGTCAGGCGCCCACCTGTGCATGACTGCACGGTGGTCTCACCCTTTAACCGAATACACAACTGAGTTTTATTGTCAAGCGAGGCGGGCACACTCGTGCACGACCCACCACCCAACTTACAACCTTAAGCTATGTTTAAGACTTGGCGGGCAGGCACCCTTACATGCCTTCCACCCACACTTCGACTGAATCATAAACTTGTGCAAAGACTCGTGTAGCTTGCCTGGCGGGCAGGCGCATTAGTGCTGCCCTTGCTACGGCTCTACTCCTTTCTTCGCACCTTTATCTTGCTCGACCAATGCCAACTATGATGCCTCAAATGCATCCCTCATCTACTTGTTTATATGATATCCATTGTGGAGGTCGTGCCCTCGGCTGACCCTCCATCGTTTATCCAACCACGCGTGTTTGCAACACTTCATCGCTTCATGTGTGGTTGGCCCTCCCATGGCATGGGACCACCCACCCAACACGTCCATATTTTGCATTTGCCCACAGTCGGCCAACTCGGCAAGCCCTTCAACTCACCATATAAATGACAGAGCACCAACCATCCTCATGGGTATGTTACGCCCTTGGTCGCCCATCACATTTTTTCATGCCTTAGTCAATTCACGGAGTAGGTGGAGTGCGTGCTTGGTTGCCTATCAACCGCAGGGTATTACATCCTCCCCCACTCGAAATCATTGTCACCCTCGACAATCCTGACTCCCTCAGTATCTTCCTTTCATACTTTGCAATCTTCTACTTCCATCTCCAAAGCGAGTCCTCCAATTCCCAGCTCTCTTCCTCTGGTGCATTCTTCCATCTAACAAGATACTCCCGTTTCATGTGGCAACCAATCCCTGTAGTTCTATAGCTCAAAATATTATCCAAATCCAGTCTTGGCTTGTTCACAATCCTAGCTGGTCCCTCACCGGTTCAACTCTCTTTGGATGATCAACATCAAGTCTACATCTCTTCAATTGACTCATGTGAAAAGCCAGATGCTTCATGTGCATATGGTGCAGAAGCTCCAGCTCATAAGCAACTTCCCCCACTCTCTTATTCACTCAGAATGGTCCTTCATACTTCCGTGTCAGTTTGCTCGCAGTCCCCTTTGCTGGTTGAATTTTCTCCTTGGTAATCTTAAGAAACACAATATCTCCCACACTGAAGTGTACATCCCATCTTCCTCTATCTGCCCATTTCTTCATTCTCCTTGCAGCTTCGTGCAAGCGCAACCGTGCCAACTCCAAGGTCTCATCCCAAGCCTTCATGAATTTCTTCGCATGAGGACTCCTCAGAAAACCTCTTGTCACTAAGGTATGCAGTGCAACTGGCATCTACCCATCTACCAACTCAAATGGAATATACCCCATTGCAGAACACTTTTGAATATTGTAGCTAAATTGAGCAATATCCTAGAGTTCAGGTCAATTCTTTTGATCAGCCGTCACATAATGTCTCAAGTAATCCTCCAGCAATGTGTTGATCCTCTCGGTCTATCCATCTATCTGTGGATGGTAACTTGAACTCATCAACAATTCTATCCCGAATAACTTGAACAATGTGGTCCAAAATCTACCTGTAAAACGTGGATCTCTATCCAACACAATGCTTAATGGCATCCCCCAATACTTCACTATGTTCTTTAAGAACAACTCTGCAGTCCGCTCGGCTCCACAAGGCATCTTTGTAGGAACAAAGACAACATACTTGGAAAAATGATCAACCATGACCATGATCCCATTATACCCCTGAACCTGTGGCAACTGAGTAATGAATTCCATCAAGACACTCATCCATGGCCTCTTAGGAATCGGTAAAGGTTGCAACAGTCCTCCTTGTCTCTGATTATCCGATTTGTCCTGCTGACATATGATGCATGTATGTACATACTCCTTTACATCCTCCTGCATCTTCTCCCAAAAGAATCCTATCTACAACAATGCCAAAGAACGACGCTGCCCTGGGTGGCCAGCCCACAGTGAGTCATGGCATTCCTTCAAAAGGTGCCTCCTGAGTCCAGATGACTTTGGAACATAGAGTCGGTTTCCAAAGAACAAGAACCTATCCTGTAGAAAGAACTTTCGTGTCTTCCCCTCCTTTATCTGCTTCACTATATTTTATGCCAAAGTATTGGTTTGAACACTTTCCTTGAGCTTATTCTGCATCTCTTCTGACATTTGAATTCGACTCCTACTCCTCATTACCCGATCTTCACCTTCCAATGCTACAAGTTGTTCCTTCCTACTAAGGGCATCTACTATCGCATTGTGCCTTCCCAATCTATACTCAATAGTCATGTCGAAGTCTGCCAAGAAGTCCTACCAATGAGATTACTTCGCATAAATTTTCGGTTGTGATGCAAAATAACTTGCTGCAATGTTGTCAGTCTTGACAACAAACAACTTCCCAATTAGGTAATGCCTCCACACATGAAAACAGTGAATGATTGTAGCCATTTCCTTCTCATGAACCAGATACCTTCGTTCTCTATCCTGCAACTGCCGACTCTCATAAACCACCGGATGCCCATCTTGCATAAGAACCCCTCCTATGGAAAAATCTAAAGCATCAGTGTGTACCTCAAATGGTCTCTCGAAGTCAGGAAACTTTAGTATCGGTGTTGTAACCATCCTCCTCTTCAAGTCATCAAATGTTTTCTGACATTTATCCATGCAATTCCACCTCTTGTCTTTCTTCAATAGGTCTGTCAGTGCCGATGTTACCTTGGAGTACCCCTCTACAAACTTCTATTGCTAGTTGGTCATGCCAAAAAACACCGTCATTTCATGGAGATTCTTCAGTTCAATCCAGTCCTCGATCACCCTCACTCTACTCGGCTCCATCCGTATGTACCCTTAACCAACAATATGCCTAAGGAATGGAATCTTGGTCTAAGTGAACACACACTTAGACTTCTTCAAGAACAACTGATTTTCCCTCAGTGCCTCGAACACCATCGCCAAGTGCTTCTTATGATCCTCCATGTTGTCACGGTACACTACTATATCGTCCAAGTACACTACTATGAATGAATCGAAGTATGGTTGGAGGACATCATTCATCAAAGTGCAAAATGTAGCAGGGGCATTTCACAACCTGAATGGCATAACAAGGAACTCAAAGCTTCCATACCTTGTTACTATCGCAATCTTCTTCTCGTCTCCTTCAGCCATCTGTACTTGATAATACCCATGCCTCAAGTCCAACTTGGAAAACACTCGAGCTTTTGCAAGCTTGTCAAAGCAATCAACAGCTAATGGCAAAGGATACCTATTCCTTACCATCTGCTTATTCAGTGCATGGTAATCACAGCACATCCGTAGCTCATTTGAATCCTTCTTCCGCTGGAACAATACCATAGCTCCATAAGGGGACCTTGAAGGTTTGATGAAACCTGCATCAACTAACTCCTTTAGTTATCATTTCAATTCCTCCAACTCAGGTCCTGACAATCGATAAGGTGCTTTAGTCGGGGGTTGCTTTCTTGGCTCAAGCTCAATGCTATGGTCCACTGCATGCCTTGGTGGAAGTTTCTTCGGTAGCTCATCAAGCATCAAATCGGCATATTTGGTCAGCACCTCAAAAATCTCGGATGGAACGGGAGTCCCCACTCCATCACCTTCGACTCCCTTGAACATCACCGCATATGTCTCCATATTTGACTCCTTCATAGCCTTCTCCAAACTTAGTGTAGAAACATGTTGCACCTTGACTTCCCGCCTTTGCCTATGAGTGGGCAAAGTCCAAGTTTGTGTTTGTCCAACCAGCACCGCCTCATCACAGAAGGGGACAACAATAGCCCTTTTGCCCTTCAAGAAATCTTTTCCGGGTATCATATCGAAGTTGTTCACCTCCATCACTATGAAGTCCAACTGACCCTTCCAGTCTTTTATTTGCATAGGCACTTCATGTGCCAAACCCTCCACTTTAACTCTAGAGTTCACTACCTTGACTTCCACATTCGATGGGAAGATCATCATTCCAACCACTTTTTCCAACCGTGTCGTCATGAAGTTATGAGAGGAGATATACAGACTCCTCTAGTGAACACTCAAAATTGTGGACACTTTTGCTATATTTATTTAACCATTAGGATGATATATATTTAATATTGTATTCATTGTCTCTCACATACTTACATAATTATCACATTTATCGACCTAGTGGAACCTAGCTTTGTGTCAGAGACTAACAATGTGTTGCATGCCACAACATTTACACATTAGGATCCCCTCAACTCTATTTTTCATCAAATAAGCTACATCTACTTATTACTATTGTCATTGATTCTCTTTACTGTTTGTTCAAATATCTTTAGGATATCCATGATGCATCTAGTATGGGGAAGTATCTTACTCCTTTAGGTATGTACTTCTTCAACTAGCATGTTAGGTAGTCCCTCTAATATATGTGTATATCACTAGTTCACCCCTTATAAGATCACCATAGGATTGTTCTCATTTTGACTACGTCTATTTCCATGACCTCCTTCTCAACTATATGTTCACAGGTGGTTGGTAGCTCCCCCCAATGGATTGACCCTTATCGTGGAACCCCTTGTGTTACTAACATCCATGTTTCATTGACCCCTTTTCTAGGAGTTGTTTGTTTGCACATCTTGAAAATTAAACTTGTGCTTCATGCTCATCATGTTTCTAGCCTACCCTCATGCTCATAGACACTACCTCATGTGATCATAACTAATGCACCATTGAATTTTCATCTGGCCTCTCATACCCACACCATCACTAAACCATTTGCATGATCACCCTTCATTTTTCCACTTGCCTTTTATAGTTACCCACTTGCACCCATATGTAGGTCAATTTTTCATTTGGGAACTTGTCTCCATGTTTTTAAATTCCCGCAAATATTTATTGATTCCTTTGGCAATTGTACAAAGATTTTTTAGAAGAAGTAATTCTTCATCACTTTTCCATTTCTTCATTCCCTGGTGATAGTCCTAGTCATCCTTGGTTAGAGTATATGTATTAACCCTTACCACTGTTCTTGGTACCACATCAAATTCCCTCACCTGTGTTTCCTAATTTCCTAATTGAGATCCATGGCCATTTATATCATTATAGGAATAACCACATTTTAAGTTGAAACCATGACCTCTTGAAGTGCACCCTTAATCATCCTCTTGACCCCAAAGCCTTGTCTCTCTTAGTTGGCTTAAAATATTTCCATATGATCCACCATTATGTATACTCAAATCAATGGATGTACATAGTGTACATTCCATTTATATTGACCTGATTCATCATGACCCCAAACTTATTCCTTCAGAATGTGGTATTTTATGTAGCCATTAGTATAGTCCTAAGGGACCTTTTTCCCTTAGCTTTCATGCCTTCCTTCCTATCGACATCAACTCACATGTTCCAATAATGAAGAAATATATTGGTTCTCATTCCCTTATATAATTATGAATCTTGGATGGAACAAGGAGAGTTATTATTGCTAATTGGTTCCATTTCACCCCCTGATGTTCAACTTTATCACTATTTCACATCAGGAGAGATCTTACCTTAAAATAGTTGTAGTATCTAATTATTTTCAAGGACCCATACACTTGAATCACATGCCTTAGTTGCTAGTCTATATATTTACTAGTTATGTCAAGCTCGTGGGAGTATTTTCGTCAAAAACCTCTTCTACTTCAACTATTGCCCTTAAGGGCAATGCAATCACCCATTTCAACACCTTTCAACCCCTATGTCATTCAACATATTTGGCAAGATTACTATTGTATACCATTGTAATCATTATTATAAAAATTCATGATCAAAATCATGGTACATGCCTTCCCCATTTGTAAAGTGTACATATTTCTCTCGGCAAGCTGATTGTTTCATAGGTGGGTCCATTTACATCTCTTTTTGGATCTCATTTTCTCTCAGATTTCAATTTATCTCCCAAGCAGTATGAGTCAAACCAAATCGAGGTAAGAAAACCATGATATATTTTGGGGATATACATCTTCTCCTAACCTCATACATTAGGAGACAACTATTATCACCTAAACATTGCTCATGCAACTCTACAGGTGATCACCGAAAGACATCATCAATCAAGTAAAATAAAGGTTTCCTAAGGTTAATTATCAACATCCCAAAAGCAGTTGATCAAAAATTACAAAATGGGCTCTTATTGATATTTGTAAGATTATCATTATGAATTTTCATGGATCTATGTAGCTTTTCCTTCAATAATTGCACAAATCCATAGAAAGTTTGTTCAATAAGAAAAGGTACAAGGATTGATGACAATCTTATCATAATCAAGTACCAAGATTGTTAGGCTGCCCTTTTCCTCCTACACACATGAGAGAGGTTTATTAGAGCTACCACAGTGCTCCTCATGTCATCGCAAGCATGAGGAAGACACAATGGTATCCAAGAACATTCATTGCACCAACAAAAATGGAAACCCTGGAGAATTCTAGAAAATGGAACCTTGGCATAGCCATTTAGAAAATAAGAAGAAACAAATTATGCTATACAAATTGTCTTGTTTTCATTATAATTCTCATAGATTCATAGCATTTATTTGTGATTGTTGAACATCCACCATTGGAACTTTTTCATCACTTTTTGGAGAGAGAAATATTGTAAAGGATAGGAAGGAGGACCTTCATTTGGGAGATACCAGATGATACACCAACTTAGCATCTCCTATTGTGTCTCTTAGTAGATTATTGATGTTCAATCCATTCATAATAAAAAGTCACTACTTCCTATAAATTCTTTTATGTTGTATTGTGTTCTATTACTCATTCATTAATATGTTGGATGTTGCCTTATTTAATTTGTATTTTGTTTTCTATTTCTTCTAACCATTTTGCATTTGTGTAGGTAGAAAACATAAAGGGATCGGCCATATGGATTTTAGCATAAGAAAATAGAGAACTAATAAGAACTCACAGCTTCTAGGAAATAAGGGAAGGAGACAAAGAACAATTCTAGAATGAGGTGTGGCAGAAGAGAGAAAAACTTTATAATAGACCTGAATAGGGGGAAATGTGTCAATTCACCAATAGCCCTGTAAAATATATAGTGAAAAACTTTTGGAGCCTAGACACGGGAGAACATTGGAGAAAATGGAAGCAGAAACAAGAATGGTTGGGTGCTCCTGAATCCACCCAATGAGAAACATATAAGAAAGAGATGGAAACGCAGAAAATTTCAATCTCGGAAGGGCCAAATGTATTAAGGTGGGAGTACAAACTAAAAGGGATGTTCACCATTCAAGAAGGCTACCACCAACAAGCAGCGCACCACCAGCAACAAGGGCCACCTATATGGGATTGGCAAGATAAATCATGGCCGAAAATTGCTTTCTTCCGGTGGATAATTCGGCATGGTAGAGCACTCACTTGGGATCAACTCCAGATAAAAAGTCTGCAGGGACCATCAACCTATAATACCTATGGAGGACACTCAGAATCAATGGAACATCTAACAAACGCCTGTGGCTACAGTGAAATCCTCTGGAAAAACCATAAACAACTCTTTGGCGTTAGTGACAGGGATCAAACAAGCATGAAAGCAAAAATGGACAAATGGAGAAGAAAGCCTTACCAGAACCCCATCCTGAATCGCGCTTGGAGGATATCATTAGCATTCTTACTCTGGGTAGTCTGGAAGGAAAGAAACAAAAGAATCTTCAAAGGGGAAAAGAGAACAACATTAGAATTATGGGGAATGATAGTCCAGAATATAAGAGAAACGATCTTAGCTGAGAACTGGTACACAGAGGACTGGGAAACCAATCCCCAGGAAGGATGAATAATGGCAGGACTAAGCCTAAAACCCAACATGCTGAATGCTAACTTGTGGAAACATAAATCCCCTCACTGTGAGTCTTCAATCATTTTCATGCAACCTCAAAAAGACTTCATTAAACTCAACTTTGACAGAGCTGCAAAAGGGAACCCAAGGGCAGCAGGATCTGGAGGAGTGTTCAGAGATGACAAAGGAAACACTATCCGTCTATTTGCTATGGATTGTGGCACTGCGAATAATAACGAAGATGAGCTTTATGCGCTGAAGTGGGGTTGGAAATTGTAAAGAGGGAAAACTTTCAGAGACTTGAGGTGGAGGGAGACTCAAAGCTGGCAATAGAAATGGTGAAAAAGATTCAACAAGAAACCACATGACAGAAGATTAGCCAAAGTTTGAGGATGAGATAGCTAGTCCAAGAAATAGGAAATCTAATTCGAAGGATAAACTACATTGTTCTAATGCATGTCCACAGATCGGGTAACGTGGCAGTAGACAACCTTACCAACTGGGGGTGTGGGCAAGCAGGTAGCAACCTTGATATAATGGGAGAGGAGTTAAGCCAAACGGAAGGCATGAGAAGTTTAGAGGAAATCCTAAGAACCGATAAGGAGAAGGGAGAAAACCCCCGATTGGGGTGTTGAAGGAACAAAGCAATAAAGGAAGGTGAGGTGGGCCATAGGACGTGGGGGGCCGAGGTGGGGGTAGTCAACCAACTGGCTTGAAGGGTAGAGGAAGAAACAAATGACGTGAGTCCATGAGAGCAAGTGGGGTAGCAATCAGTACAGGGTAGTGGGGTAGCAGGTAGTACTGGGTAGAGGTAGATGTGGATGAGGGCCGAGGGGAGAGAAGGAGACCAGGTGTCAAGTGCGATAAAGGGTTGGCAACAACAATTGGAAAGTGGCAATGCAGATGGATTAAGCTCATGGCAGGAGGTAAGAGAGGAGTTATGAAGGGCAATTATGGTGATGTCAAGAAAAACCCATCCAGAGAAAATCAAACAAGGGAAGGGGCGGTGGAAGGAGGATGAAGGAATGTGGAGAGTCCTTCGGATTGTAGTGGGGCAGCTGGATAGGGAAACTAAAAGGTAAGACAGTTAGGATAGGAGGCATTTGCATGCAGAGTGAGCAGTCAGGACGTGCTGCGGAAGGTGGTGGAAGTGGGCTGGAGGATGTCGAGCTGCAACTGGGTTTTGTTGGCAAGAATTGGTATGTTCTCTCGGTTCCCATTCTAGAATTCCTAGAAAATATGATTTTATCAGAGGAATACTGGTTAATGGAATGATAACCCTGGAAACAACCAGAGTAGAGAGCTTCGGTTTCTTTTAGGGCTCTAGCTTGTTAACCTAGAGATAATTCGTCTGGAATGCCACCAGGGGAAGGGGATTCGGGAATACTGTTATGGGTCTCAGGGTAGAAAGGTCCTGAGGTACTGTGGCCCATTAGGACATCCTTTGGGGTTTCCACAATGGAGGTAGAATCAACCCCGCCAAACCGTTATGGTGGAGTCTATGGCCTGGGAAGGAAGGAGTTATAGTTAAGTGTGGGGGGTAAGACACCTTCTTGGATCTAGTGGAAAGGCTGCTTATTTTCCAACCTAAGCCGAGCCCAGACTTGGTCGAAGGCTGTGTGATCAAAGGCCATAATTGGGGTAGCAACTGGGGTCGGGATATGACTCCTTTGACAAAATCCCGGTCATGCCCCTTTAATGGGACTTAGGGTAGGGTTGGATTTACAATTTTCTAGTCTGAGAAGCATCCTCTCATCCATTGGGTGGTGAGAATTAGGGGGGGAAGAAATTTCAGTCAGGAGGAGAAACAGAGAGACCCCGTGGGCATTAGGAAACTTGTTTCTTCAAAAATCAATAGAGAAGCACTCAAATGAAGTGGAGCTCAGAAGCCTCATTTTCCATGAGGAGGGATGGGGGAACCCAGGTGTTAATGAGGGCTATTACAGTTCTCTAGGATGAGAGTGATTGGAAACGCTCGGGCCAAAGAAGCCTATGTTTACTCTGTTCAAAATGATTTTGACTTATAATGATATTTCACTAGTTTATGTTTTAGGTAATATAACAATCAGAGTGCAGAGAATTCTAGAGTCTCGAAACTCATACCGTGCTCCTAGAACCTAGGAACAGGTGCATTATCTAGAAAAAAGGAAGTAAACCAGAAGGAGAACAAGATGCCAAAGGAAGGTAACGAAGCGGGAAAGAGAGGAAACAGAGGAATGGGCAAGGCAGGAAAAAAGGCAAAGGGTTGGAAGAAACTTCCAGCAGAGGACCAAGTAAAAGAGGAAGGAATATTGGAAAAGAGAGTATGCAGAACCTGATAAATGCATATGTAGTAGGAACACCGTCGAAGGTGAAAGCAATAATATCCGAATGAGAGAGAGTTAAACGACAATATAGCAAATCAAGAGATCGAAGCTGAGGAATGGGAAACAATGGTTAAAGACCTCGGGAATACCAGAGGACATCAATCATTATTCTGACAAACAATTCAAGAGTACTAGGTCATGAAGAATATCCTAGCCCGAGTAATGACAACCTACGAAGAAAGAGAGGAACCTGAGGATGCCAGACCAATTGAGTCAAGTATGAAGGATTTGCATAGGGAGATCTAATCTGTCCAAATGCAATTGTATCGAAACAACCTCATGGTAAACATGATTGAATAGAGCATTCAAGACATGAAGAGAAGCGAAATCCCAGGCTCCAGTGCGAAAGCCCCAGCCTTGGTGGACTCATCAGATGAATGAAGAAATTCTTCAAGTAGAATGTTGTTTAAATGTCGGCTAGCATTTACTGTTTTAATATGAATATTATAGTAGATAAAACTACCAATATAGCCTAGATGGTAATGAAAACTCTTTTTAAATTCTAGACATCATTCGATGCAGAAATGTGGCCAACAAACCTAGTTTCCTGCGGGCAGATTGAGGTCACCTACAATTTTTGTTAAAGATATACTTATTTTCAAAAAATATTAATAGAAAAAAAAACTACCAAGCTTACACAAAAAAATATCCAAATTGCATATTGAATATAGAGCAATCAACCACTTTCACTCCATATTACACAAAATTTATCTTATATCTAAATAAAAAACTAAAAAAATTATTTATAAATTTATTTCAAATTAAAAAACTTATAATTTTCTAAAATAAAAAAACATTCCATATATCAATACTATTCCTCAATAAATGCTAACATTTTTTATTTATCTATTTTTTTTCTTCAATTAATCCATTATGTTCCATAAATTGTGCCCTTCATTGGCATCTTCCATAATCAAATATGGATAATCAATTTATAAAAAAACACATGTAATTTATTTACTCTATATGGATTTAATCTTTCTTATCCCACTTATCTTTAAGCACAACCAATGTATAGACCCCTCATATACACCGGCCTTTTTCATATGTGTATTCTTCTATTTTTTTTAATGGGGAAGATATGTATGGAGTGATTTCCACAATGAGGTTTCAAAAATAATTATGTTCAAATCTTATTATATTTTTGCATCTTGGAGAGTGTGGTTAACTTTATTTTTTTCATTGGGATGGCTCACATTTCCAATTGGATTCAATTAGTGAAGAAATTTAATTAATTAATATTACTTTAAAAAAATTTAAAACAAATTAAATTAATATTAAGAAAAATTAATTAATATTAAAAAAATTAATTAATGCCAAGGAAAAAACCTAGAAATTAATTAATATTAATGTTAATTTTAATTTTTCCCATCATAGTAATAGCAATTAATATATAATTAATATTTATCATAGTAACCGTAATTAATATTTCCATTCCCATACTGCGAGTATCAACCAAATTTTATGGTCTTTGCTCCACCTCCCTACCTCTGCTCGTCTTTATAATGGCAGATTCAAGTCCTTTCGAGGAGCTTCAGTGGGACGTCTTACTCCAATATCTGCCACAGTCGTCGAAGATTTGTTTGGATGACTTGGGGCTACCCATTTCGCCTCATTATTTTAACGAACATCTGCAAAATGAGAAATGTGAAGCAGAAAATATTTCCTCATACCCGCCAATTGAATCTCTGGTTTCTGAACTCTCTGCTCTCAACGAACTCTTGTTCAACGATGACGGTCTAGAGAATTATACACTTGACGCTAATGGAATCGGGCCCAACGAATTCCTTGACATAGATTCTTTCCTCGCGGGCTTCTGCAGTTCCCAGCAACAGCCCGACCAGGACGATGACGAAGCTCTGAAAATTCAACCGTCTTGTGACGGAGAAGCGTCTACAAATTGCGAGGAATTAACAGAAGAAGGCGGTGAAATGCTCGGCACCTGGGGACTGAAGCGGGAACGGTAAGCGCCCTTTTCTGGTCTCTTCATTTTGCTAAACGCATGAATTTTGAGGAATAAAGAAAAGGGGTCTGAATGGGTCGCGAGGAGACATTCAGGTATTCCTCCATGGAATTAGATAACACGGAGGTCGTCTCATGGAGTTCTTGTCATGGCGGCTGCAAAACAGATGAGCCCGCAGTGCTTATAGTGGGTACGTTCAAACTTTATTCATTTCAACTTACAAGTTTCGAATTTTGAATTGTTTTCGTGTTGAATGAGGGATGTTAATACTGTGGGGAGTGGTTAAATACAGATTCCCTGCAGAAGGAATTCGTGTTTTGTGTTGTGATGATGATAATGACATTTCTGATGGTCTGCAAGCTTCCTCGCGCGCCTCTGAAGAAAAAAATGGCACGCCAATAGCAGCCTTACATGAGTAGGAAGAACAGAAAAACTGTATTTATAAGTTTCTATGTGGATGACGGTGAGGGCGAGAGACTGCAGAAATGGATGTGGTGCAGAAGAGAATGACATTGTCTAAAGGGACGTTAAGGAACCTTTCATAATGTTGCTATGTGTATTTCAGTTTTTTTGTTCACTCTGCTGAGACGTGAAAAGATCAATTGATAGTTCTTTTTAAATATCGAAGGATCCTTTTTGCAGCAATCCAATGGCTTTCATGAGGCTTAGCCATGAATTGACTAAGTATGCTTACTGCATAAGCTATGTCTGGTCTAGAGGTAGTGAGATAATTCAGACTTCCCACTAACTGTTGATACAATGTTCCATTCACCTCTTTTGTTCCATCATTACTTCTTAATTTAATATTTTGTTCCAATGGAATACTCACTGCTTTACATCCATTCATATGAAATCTCTTTAGTGCTTCATTTCTATATTTGCTTTGTGTGATTAAGGTTCTTCCATCATCTCTCCATACTTCAAGACCTATACAGCAGTGCATCTCACCAAGATCCTTCATCTCAAATTCATGTGATAACTTTATTTTTTTATCTGTAATTAATTTATCAGCACTCCCTGTTATTATTACATCATCAACATATATAGAGAGTAATACTATATCGCCATTTCTATCTGTCTTGACATACAAATTAGGATCATTTTACTTTTTTAAAATTTTTGCTGAAAGAAGAATTTGTCGATTTTCTCATACCAATATTTGGGGGCCTGTTTTAGTCCATATAAGGCCTTTTTTAACTTTCATACAATATATTCTTGACCCTTCTTTACAAATCCTTCTGGTTGAACAAGATAAATATATTCTTTTAAGTCACCATTTAGAGAAGTTGACTTTACATCTAATTGATGTAGCTTCCAATCATATTTAGTTTCCAATGCTATCATTATTCTGATTGTATTCATTTTTGCAACCGGAGCAAAGGTATCTTCATAATCTATACCTTCCTTTTGTGAATAACCTTTTGCAACCAATCTTGCCTTATACTTGTTTATGCTACCATCTGCATTAAATTTTGTCTTGTACAACCATTTTGATCCTATAGGGACTTTATTTTTAGGTAATTCTGTGAATTCCCAAGTTTCATTTTTGATTATAGTCATATTCTTATTTCATAGCTTCCATCCATTCTTATGATTGTTGGCTTTTTCATAATTTAAGGGCTCAAAAGCAGTCATTACTTGAGACATTAAAGCATAATCTTTATACCTGATGGGGGCTTGAATCTGTCATGTTGACCTTCTTAAAGGTTCATTACTTTGTGGGGTACCTTCTCCTTTTCTTCTCCGTGGAGTGCCTTCTTCACTTCTTTGTGGACTTTGATTCCTTGATGTGTCTTTTGGAATGCCCATGTGTTCTTGTACTTGAGTTGATTCCACAACTTCCTCTTCTTCCTTAAAACTTTCATAAGGAGACTGCCATATATTATGTTCATCTTCTTTTATTTGTTTATCTACATGCTCATGAAATATTACATATCTACTTGCAAAGACCTTGTGAGTACTTGAATCATACACTTTATATGCTTTTTGATCAGTGCAATATCCAATAAAAATACATTTGATGGCTTTGGCATCTAAATTTCTCCTATCCTCTTTAGGAATATGAGCAAAGGCCTTGCATCCAAATATCCTTAAATGACTAACTTTAGGTTTAAAACCATAAAATGCTTCAAATGGTGTTTTTTGCTCAAGATATTTAGTAGGGCTTCTATTTTTAAGATATATCGTTGTATTATTGGCTTTAGCCCAAAAACTATTAGAAAGTCCTTTGCTTTTTAACATACTATGAGCACATTCAACTAATGTTTTATTCTTTCTCTCAGCTACTCCATTTTGTTGAGGTGTATGTGGTATTGTAAATTGTTGCATAATTCCATTTTGTTTGCAATATTTGATAAAAGCTCATGAAGTGTACTCACCACCTTTATCTGATCGAAGAATTTTAATGCTCTTTCTTGTTTGCTTTTCAACCATACTCTTGAATTCTTTAAAGTATTCAAACACGTCACTTTTGTTTCTTATAAAGTACACCCAAGTGTATTGAGTGTTATCATCAATAAATATAAGAAAGTAATATGCTCCACCAAGTGACTCAGTTTGCATTGGACCACATACATCAGTATGCACTAGTTCAAGTATTTCACGTTTTCTTCTATTTTGTTTTCCTAGTGCACAACCTTCACATTCAAAGTTTTCACCCTTAATAATTGGAAGACCTTCTACCATCAGTTTCTTTTGTACTAACATTAGGTCATTATGATTTAAGTGTCCATACCTTTGATGCCAAAGCTCTATAGTTGACATGCCTGTTGATGCCAAAGCTTGATGCCCATTCTTCATTACATCCAACTTGTATAAGCCTCCAATTCTCATTCCTTTTGCAACAACCTTGTATTTTTCTTGCACATCCTTTACAAACAATGTGATTTCACAAATTCAACTTTGAAATGTTGATTTGTGATAGTAGAGACTGAAATTAAGTTCTTCTTTAATCCTGGAACATACACCACATTTTTAATTTGTTTTTCTTGTCCATTAGGCATCATAACACTTATATCACCATATCCTTTAATTTCATGTGATGTATTATCTCCTAAATAGATGTGTCCACTATTATTAATCTCATGATAAGTATCAAACCAATCTCTTTTGCATGACATATGGATTGATGCACCAAAATCTATAAACCAAGCATTATCATCATTAGTTTCTGCTGATAAAGCAACATTGGACAAAAACAATTTAAGATTGCTAAAGTCATGACTAATTGCTTAATCCCTATCAACACAATTTCCTCAATACCTTTTTTTTTTAAAATTAATCAGAATTTCTTTTCATGCAATTCTTAGCAAAATGACCAGGTTTTCCACAGTAATAACACACATCATCTCTACTTGATTTGGCATTTGTCCTTGGTAATGATGTACCTTAAAATGATTTTACCTGTGGCTTTTTTCCTTTACTTTTCTCCCATTGTTTTCCTTTGAAGGATTGCTTCCTTTTGGCCATCAATGCCAAATCTAAATTGGGAGATTTCTGTTTAAGGCTTCTTCTCTGCTCTTCTTCCTGCATAAGTATACCGGCCAACTCATCAAAAGTAGGAGCCTTCTCTCTAGCTGAAAGACCAGTGATAAATATTTGATATTCATCAAGCATTCCATTTAATGTCACAATAACCAAGTTTGTACTAGATATTGATTCACCAGTGTCACCTAATTTATCCTTTAGATCGTTAATTCTAGAAATAAAATCACTAACTTTCATTCTCTTCCATCTTAATTGAAAGAAGCTTACTCTTTAAATACAATATTCAATTTGTAGTCTTCATCTCATACAAATTTTTGAGAGTGTCCCATGTCTCCTTGGATGTTTTGCACTCTCTAATGTGTGGAATAAATTAATAATGTTTTCCTTACTCGTCGCTCCCAATCTTGAATTGCAACATCTATGCCTTGAGGGGACACTGGCTTAACTTCAGCTCCAGACACAATCACCCATGTATTGTTGCCTTCCATCAAAGTCTGCAACTTAAACTTCCAATTTGCATAATTTTCACTGTCTAACTTGTTAGAGTTAGATAAATAAGATTCTACCAATACATTAGCCATGTTACTTATTTTCACCGTACCAATCACCAAAAAAAAATTACTAATTCTCACAAATATAAACCCTCAACCATAAATCATAAAATTTTATCCAATTGGATAATATCGCTACCTTCTTCTTCTTCTTCTTCTTCTTTTTTTTAACTGTGATTAAGGTCGTAAAATGTCCACAACTTCCATGAAAAATCCATTAGAAAAAAAAACAGATAACTTATACAGAATGTCTACAAGGGCCAAGGCCACTTGACAAGTCTCACTTCAAGAAAGGAGATTAAAAATACCAATAATTTACCGACAAGGAAATTACCAGGCCCTTGGTTAGAAATACAAAACTACAACACTGTAGCCCAAAGAGCAACCTAAGTAGCAAGTCTGCGAAGAAGCTTCGTAAGGGTTTAGTGAGGCTTTAGAAGAGCCTTCCCCTCCAAGCAGCCGAATATAAAACAAACAATAGCATGAAGCGGACCACTCAGAACTCTATGAAAGCAAAGAGAAACCCTCATATGCCAAATGGGAAACACCTCGGACCATTGCTCACCTGAAAAACTTGTGTACCAGTGATCGCTAGATTTTGCAAACCTGTTAAAAAAGTAGCTCCAGCTTTGGTCCTTCATCCAGATCACCCTTCCACACAATAATGTATTGCAACTTTACAGCAGCAAAAACCTTACACACGGTCCTTCGTCCAGATCGCCCTTCCACACAGCAATGTATTGCAACTTTACAGCAGCAAAATACTCACACACCTCTCAGCACATTGATCTCTTATGTAGCAATCTCTTACTCTCGGTCTGATTGCTCACAAACAAGAACCTTCTCTCAACAATCAACCTCACCTCACTCTGATACCAAATCAGAGAGCACAAAACTCAGAAATGAACACACACAGAACACTTGATCATTTGATTGCCAGAGAGAGTTTTTTTTATATATAGAGAAGAAGTTTCTGGAGTCGGTGGCTTCTTCAGGAAACTACCTAGCTCTCGAGACTTCCACCGAATTCTCCAGAAGAGGCTAGACGTTGCATTTAATGTTGGTGGTTGGAATTACTAATGTTCGCCAACACTTGGTGTAAGACAACTACGGATAAGTGAGAGAACTCTATTGCACTAATCATTAGTATCCATTAGCAGTGGGATTGTATGAGGTACACAGTTTAAGATAGAATGAGTCATACTAAATCTGAACATGAAATCTCAACAAATACTAGATATTGTAGTAATGTATAACTATGAATATTTTCATCCCAAAAACAAAGGAATTCAGAATTTGTAACTGTTTTCATAACGTGAAGGCAGCCTAGTTTAAAGATGGGAGGATAATAATTTATTTGTTGTCACACCAGCAAGTCCTAAACCAGGGTAGCTCCAACAAAATTAGCAATGTGCTCCAAAAAATTTCACAACGTTTCATATTTCTAGAAATGCAGATTTACATAGAGGTGGTAATGGCAGATATGAAAAAAATAAATAAATCATAAGTATGCACATTGTCTCTACATCTAGTACTATTGAACATAAACAAACTATGGACAAGATACTTAAAATTGTGCAGGTTCTGTTTGTAGCTGGTATTGTTGAAGATTAACAATTGTGCAGGTTCTCTTTGTAGTTGGTATTGTTGAATTACCAGTAGGTCTCCTAGAACCGCCATTTGTCTCATTTACCAGCAGCTCTCCTAGTCTACGCATTTTAGTTGTAGAGTAAAGCTCCCACATGAAGTGAAGACATGCAAAGAACACAAGTGTTGAGGCAGCACGATTGACAAGTGTTGAGGTGGTAGGGGACCCAACAGGTGTTGAGGCCATAGGCGGCATAGGTGGATGCCTAAAAGTTAATTTTCATAACTTTATGTATAAAAAAATGGCACATTAAATGTTTCAGATTAATGTTATCTTGAAAGTTAGCATTAGTTCAAGTGTATAAATGTTTAAACTCAATTCCCTATTGGTGATCCTAAGTTTTAATAAAAATAGTAAAAATCATGCATTCTTGCCTACAATAAGAGGTTCAAACAAAAAGTTCAGATAAAATTTTGTTTGATAAGATATTTTTATCAAAACCTTGGTTAAAACATTGAATATATTGGTCGTTCAACTCAAATTAATGTTGGCTAATGTCGAATCGATTGCTATAGTACCTGCTATAGTTGAAAGCAAGGAATAATGATGTATGATTGGAAAGATTACTTATTTAATTTTTGGGAATGTAGTAAATGATGCGTTAAAAATTGTTTTAATTTAATGGTAATGATTAGTTAATTTTATTAATTTAATTATAAATTAGGAAAGATTGATCTTTGAATAAAATGATGATAGCTTTTGTTATTAATTTTGAAAATATTTAACGATTTGAATTTTTATATTTACAATGGTTTATCTTTCAATATATGTTGGAGATAATTTATGCTATAACGTCTTTCATTAGATTATTGTGCTATTGATAAGTTATTTAATATTCTGTATTTTCCATATATATATAATTGGATGTGGTAGAAAAGCATCATGCTTTAACACATGTTGAATTCAAACTACTATGCATTATTTGTTTATATTTTTAAGCATCTTATGTCCAAGATCGATATTAAATGTGAAGTAATCATCCAACTTCACTCCATGTTGTAGAATATCTACCATATATCCAAACGATTAAAAAAAAAAAAAAAAAAATTCTTACAACTTCAAATTAAAGAAACTTAGTATTTGCTCAAAAGAAACATTCACTATATCAATAATATCCCTTAATACATCCCCGGATGCGGGTGCTAGTTGGGAATAAGGGGTTGGGGGTGGGCTGCCCACTGGGCAAGTGGCAGCCCACACACGCCATGACTCCCATGCATTTAATCAGCCGGATGATTAAACATTCGCGATCCTTCCCTCACAGCACTCGAGTCATTATGTCACCTCTTCCTCGCATCAAGTTGGCTCTTTCGACTCCCAGGAAATTCATTGCAGACTCTGGTTCGCATATGGCTCGCCGCCGGTTTCAACCTTATAATCCAGGCGTTCGAGGCAAGGTAATGCATTGCATTTGGTTCATTTGGGTTCACTGTGTATCTGTGTTGTGGCAGGTCTCTACTGTTGGAAGCGGAGATGTAATCCCCCTGTTCCCCGTTCTTCCCTTTCCGCTCACTGAGCCCCATCATCAGCGCAGGTGGGCTGTGTTCACGCCTAAGCTCGACTCATCTCCTGGTTCTCCAAGCATTTCCTGGTCTGCGTGCTAGGTTTTGCCTTCAATTCATCCTAGCCCCCACGAGCTTCCTCGGGTGCTCCTGGTTGACATTCCCTGTGTTCCGTGGCCCTCTACAGCTCCCGGGTCTTCCAGTTCTTCTAACCCTCTTTTTACTCATCCCCCCGCCCTTCCGCATCGCTCCCGCCTCCTCCGCACCCATTCCTTTCTGCAATGCCGAAGGAGCAATTACGAGCCAACAGCCGATGAGGTGGGTCGTGGGGAGGGAGAGGCCGAGCCTCTGTCCCTCGCTCCATAGATTCTCTGTCAGACGATGCCAATAGCGCTCATCGCAGAAGAGGCAGAAGACCAGGGACTGCCCAAACCCAGTCTTGCCATCATAGCTTCCACCCCTCTTCCCGCTTCAGTTTTCCTTGTCTCTTGGACTCAGACACATACTATGTGTCCATCAAGATTGAAAAATGTGAGCATGAGGCTCACGGACCAGCTGCAGAAGACCTCAGGCCTCCAGCACCTCTTCTGGAACAGCCTCCCTCGTCACCTGCACTTCAACTTCCAGCTCCTGAACAAGAGACGCACCAGGCAGCAAAAGCTTCAGTGGATGCAGTGGCTGGCCCAAGTGCACCAGCAGAGGATGACGCGCCTCACACCGACTCAAGTGAGCCAGATCCATACACCTGCCGGGTGGTGGAAGAAATACCTTCAACCTCTGTGGACGACTGAACAACATCACTGGGTTACTGGTCTTCGAGGTTGGCATTGTCTTTTGTGGGTCAATCGGGTTATCAAATGCCCCGGCTTCTTCTTCTATACTCTTTTGCTTTGTAAGGTTGTTGCGCAAGACATAGCTGCACAACCTCTGGTCTTACTCTATGCTTTTACCTACTATGTTAATGGCGGCTTCTAAGGTTCAGGTCTACTCTATCGTGTCAGTCTGGTGTTATGAGTCAAGGCTATATATCTGTATGTCGGCATATAGTTGGAGTTCTGTACTTTGTCTTCTCTCTGTTAGATTTTGCAAATGCAGGCAAGTCATGGTAAACACTGATGTAAAATCCATCTCTGCAGAATGGCGCAGACCGAGGTTCGCCTCATTGTAATTTTTGTTTTTTGTACCATAATAGAATTAGTCTACTTTACAAAAAAATAAAATAAAAAATATCCCTTAATACATGCTAACATTTTCATATTTATCTATGTTTTCCACAAATTGTGTTCTCGTCATTGGCATTTTCCACAATTAAATGTGGACAAGAAATATCGATTATAAAGAACATAAAATAACTTACATTCACATATAATCCATCATAATTTATTTAGTCTCTATGGATTCAACCCTTCATATCCTAGAAACTTTTAGGAGGGAGAACCAATACATAGTTTCTTCATATACATAGTACCCTTTTATACATGTATTCCTCTATTTAGTGAGATATATTGTGCCAGGACTCCAAGTTGGCACCAAGGCCAATAGGTGCCGATGACGGGCCATGCTCACTTGTAGTGGCAAAAAACCGACTCGGGGGTGTGACAAATGTGCCCACATGGAGAGGCGCCAATTTCATCACAAGAGGCAGTGTGCACGAGTTGATGGGTGCGTGCCTTGGGTGCACCTACATGGAGGCAGGGCGTCAAGCATCACATCGAGCAGAGAATAGCAGACACAACACAAGAATGTGCCCACCCAGTGACATTGCGATATAGTGGTGGGTGTTGTGGAGAGAGTGCTAACAATAACGAAGAGCATGTGGAGGTAGCATGCATCATAATGCAGAGGCATAGTGAGCTCTTTCCCATGGGCATGCCTGCACCAAGGGGCACCTGGTTGATGCAATGTTGTAGCGAGAGAGGAACATGACATGTAGAGGCAAGCGAGAGAGCGATCAGGGTAGCATGTGACATGACGTGCAACTCAAGGAAGCAACTGGAAGGGAAGTAACATGAGTGACAAAGCAATATGAGCGCCCAAGTAGGGATGCGCCCACCCAGCAAGGGGCACTGACTCGCCCATGGAAGGTCGGCCCGAGGGCATGCCTAATCATGAAGGGTTGTCCAATCAAAATTAAAGGGTCAGCTCAAACATTGAAGGAGTTTCAACCACATAAATTATCAAGGCAAGGAGGCATATAAATAAAAATGGAGGCATTTGACCAAGAGGCACCAAGAAATTTTAACCAAGTGAAGGGACATCGCAAAATAGGTCACACTAAGGGGTGAATTTATTGTAACGCTCTCCTCCCACACTTACCCAAGTTCATCAGTCCACCGGGGTAAATAAGTGACAAGGAGTTATTGTGATATGACTAACCTCTTAGGTACAACTAAGGAAGTGGAATCGTCCAACAAAAATTTCCATGACCTCCCTCGACTGCTACAGGACCACCAAGAGCTAGCCAACCACTCCAGGTGCCCAACCCCTCAGCTAACTTGATTTTTCACTGACTTGGGCTCTTGTTCGTTCCCATGACAAGTGTCACATCTCTCCTAGTAAAGATTCTATTTAACCAAACATAAGGTCCAAGAATAAATATTGTTACATGGTATAATAGAAAATAAACAAAAATATTCAAACTATCATAAGTTATGATTTACGAGAACCTTATGCAATATTTCATTTACATTGTGGAGACTATTATTGGTTTAATTTGATTTATGAACCTTCGAACCATATCATTAGGTTGATTATTAGCTTTACTAACTTACGTCTTACCCTAACTCGCCTAGCTTTCAGGGTTGGTTACGGTTCTAAGTTTGGAACTTTCAGGAGACTCCACAGTTGCCAGCCATTGCCTCAGGATGCATTGTGCATCAACGGCTCAACAGATGGATCACACATTGGATGGCAGAGATCATTGAAGCTAGCCCTTGGAAACTACCTTCCCCTCCACCCCCCTGCTCTGCTTGCGACTCATTTGACTCATCACAATAAAGGGTTTCCAGGCTACTTTTTGGCATAGCGGATCAACTTTTCATAGCGTAATTTATATGTTATACAATGTTTTCTAAGGTATACATGTACAAATATGAGTTATGGAGAATACCAGGTTAATATTCCTTTATTGAGTGTGTTATTTCTCGGTCTGGAAGTGTCTTCTTCCTCTTTGACATAGTGTGTTCATTCTTATAATTATGCAATAAACTAGTTTTGTATAGATAATGAAGGTTCGGTGCAAAGAGTACCTCTAGTTCCAGGGAATTTTCTTATTGTTTTTCGATAACTTGATTTTCTTGGAATTTACATGTCTAGTGTTCTGTGGAACTCGGGTTTCTCGAAGTAATTCTTATGACTTGTTTGCAAAAATTGGTTATCTATGCATGTACAAGTTCTCTATTATGTTTCACATTCTCCTGATGCCCCTCATTCTGTGCAGGTTTGGGGTTTCTTAATTTTCTTCCTTTGCCTAGTGAAATCAACAAGAATGATGAAGCTCTCTCTCGTTTTCTAGGTATGCTAAGATTTTAACTGGATAGAAGGGTTATTATGTTGTTTGAAGGAAAGAATGGAAGTGACTGTCCCCACTTGCCTCTTTCTATTTTTAGTCTAGACTACGAGGCCTTATCGCCATGTTGTGGCTAGCAACAACCCCCTTCTTATTTAGTTTTATTATTAATACTAAATAAGTGGAGACCCTTTATCGAAAAAAAAAAATTAGTACTTGTATTCCCTTTTAGAATAAATCTTACACTCATAAACTTAGGAGAATACCCGAAAAATAAAAAATGACTTAAGTTTTATGATAAGTTCAAACAAAAGTGTTCTCTCAATAAAGCATCGCATCGCAAAAAATGTAATGAATAAAATTCTATCAACAAACTCCTAAGATTGTGAAATCGTGATGCGTGATCACGCACTGAAGACACTCATCGCATCACAGTTTTCATATGTCTCAATTATCACTTAAGGTGAAATACCTCAAACCGCCGATATGCAATGACGCGTCTCGCAAATCACATTTCGCAGAAACATATGGTAATAGATGATTATCACATGCAATGGATTAGCAATATTGCGATCTACGATATTGCAAAGAAAATCGCAAAATCGCTTTATCGCAGATCTGCAGGGCTCGTCATTCAAAAAGATTTTCCATAAACCAATGCCCAATTATGCACATTAATGTTAATTTAATGAGTTAGTTGGTGATCATTAATGGAATATGGATCTGATCTGATCAAAGGGAAATTTCACATAGGGTGATATATTTTATATGATTTCAGCATTTAAAGCTTTCTCGTCACCTTATTCTTATCATTATTCTTTCCTCATTTGTAAATTGCAGGAGCAAAAAGCAGAGGTATACATAGCAGTTTTTAGAATATTATGGGAAAGAAAGGAAAAGCTCCAAGTTCTGAAGACAAAGAAATGACGCCCTTATACAAAAACACCACCTATAACAGAGACACCGATGTTACTACGTGGGAAGGCATGCACAGTCTACTCTAGGAAGAAAATCCCAGAGTAATGGAAGTTACAGCTACTACAAACTCACGCGGGTCATCTGAGGTGTTGATTATAGAACTCACATGCTGGTTATTGCACTGAATAGCGACGAGGCCCAAGATTCTTCCATACACGGACATGGTCAAATGGGTACTGTATAGTGCTGATATAACAGACAGACAGTTTAAGACTCGGGGTCAAGGATTCATTGAGTCGTTCATTTCACAAAATTTAAGGTATATATACCCTCTAACAAAAATGCGCAAAAGGCGAAAAATAGCACTAGGGAAGCCTTGATCGAGAAACGAAGGCAGTTTCCAATGCGCGATTAGTGTCATCGCCAGGCAAAACCCCTCGAAATGGAAAGCCTTTCATCACTCAGTCGCCTGTAAGCCCAAAAAATTGTAGAAAAAAGAGTTAAAGGCTAAAGGCAGACTATAACTCTAAAAACCAATGGTATTTATCAGATATATCCTTAAAGAGGTATGTAAATATCTGACCAAATGTACAACATCTACAGACAAGCTGGAGACAAAAGGCTTAAGAAAGAGTAGAGTCCATCAAAAGGTTAACCAAGTTGAATTGGGATTCTTATTGGAAATACTTGGTAAAACCACACAATCAGTGCATGACACTCAAACTCCTCACTAACTCTGCCGAGAAGATGGTGCCAGCACTTGCCGATTCCATTTTCGCAGGACAGCTAAAGTCGGAGGTCGGCCAACCAACTCTCCTCAAGCCAATGCTGGATGCTTGCGACTACAAGGAACAGATACATAGATAGTTAATTGTCAGAATCAGTTTTAGTTTTAGTTTTAATTTTGCTTTATTTTTTCCTAAAATGAGGATGGTCATTTAAATTGCCTCCTCTATTTTTGTAAAAACTATTTTAGATTTAGCTAATAGTATTTTGACCCTTCTCATTCATTTAGAGAAGGATCCTCAAATTTGTTAAGAACTTGTCTTCAGAACATGCACTTCTGCACCCTCCGAGGAGGTTTTGATGAATGAATGGAACACGATTTATTGATATCTGTGTTTAATATCTACTATTGAAATTGCACTTTTTTACTCTTAGTGGATGTTGAATTAAGAAGAGATAAATCATTATTGTTGAAGTTCATGAGTATAACTTGTTATAAATGGTACTTTTATCTCTTAAAGATTTTTGCTTATGTGATAAGGTGATATTCATATTTAGTTATTTATGTATGAATGCTTGAGTTATCATTTAACACTTTTGTACGATGATAGCTATTCTATTTATGCTTAAGATATGAGTGACTTATTATGCGATATGCTTTTCATAATTGTTTCGTCTAACTTTTTATACAAAACGGTTTATCTTTATTGAATTATTTTCTCATAGCAATTGAATGATATTTATTACCAATTGCCATTATAAATTATTTTAGATTGCATGACTGAAAGATTAAATCCCAGGTTAGTTTTTTTAGAATTAGATATTTCTATTCATTAGAATACAATTGCATTTTGTTAAGTTAGATTTAGAATAATAGAATTTTACTTAGAAATTATTAGAAAGGAAATATCAATTCTCAACACACAAACACATGAATTGGTAAACTGGTCCCATATCCCCAGTTGGACCCACCATCCCAAACGGAAAAAGAGCTGCTTCCAAGGTCCAGACTGAGTGGGTACCCCCCTTGTTGTAGACCCGATTTTCGGGGCTTCAACATATTTGGCTCTAGAAGGAGGGCCTCGAACTGTGAATGGCAAGTAAATCTAAATCTAAATACCATTATGAGAGTAAATCACCCTCACCATCTCCCCCGACTTCTCCATCGCATTTAGAATCTTTGAATTCTGAGCAAGAAGTCGATAAAACAACAACCACTACCACAAACTCGAACATTTAAGAGAAATCTACTATTGAACCTCCTGAAGTTGAAACTTTGATTCATAAACTTCAGTGATTTTCGATATCACCCCAAAAATCTGAAAAAATATCAAGGTATTGTGACTTCACAATATAACGCTTCTCGTCCTCTCACCAGATTGAAGAGTTAAAAGTTTGGTATCGAACCAACCAAATTACCTCTACCTACAAGGAAAAGAGCAAGGAAATCACCTAAAGGGTCTAATAGCGAGACTCTTTTGTCGTCATCATCCATCTCAACCTCTCCATCGTGAAGTCAACCATCCACCCCTCCACTTCAAATTATTGTCCACCAAACCATTGGAACTTCAACATCTCCGTCTCAATCATCTGGAACTATAGTATCCCCGTCTTCCCAATCGCAAGGAACATCATCTGTAATTTCATCTGTTAGTAGTTCAACGATGTCCCAAACCCCATGGAATAACCCAGGGGTAGTCTTAATGCCTACGCCCTTGAGTCAAATATTGGCCCATCCTAAAAAATGGTTGCCTAAGTTTAATCCTGAAATAGGCATGCTGCAGAAGAACACATAAACAGCTTTATGTTATCTATAAATCTCAATGGAGCTACTAATGAAGACATTGTTGTCCGACTCTTTCCTTACACTTTCCAAGGAGCAGCCAGATCATGGTATTTTTCATTAACATCCGGATCTATCACTAGTTGGGATATTTTCCAAGAGCAATTCTTGACTAAGTTCGGTGATCACAGGTCTACTGCGACATTGATCAATGACTTGTATAATCTTAGAACTGAATAAGGGAACCTATCAAAGATTTTAACTCGCATTTCAATAAACTTTTGAATGAAATTCCTACCGCTTCAAAGCCTAACGAAGAAGTTCAAAGTGAATGGTACATATCTGCTCTACCATCAAACATAGCAATCTTCATAGATAGGGCTATCAAAACAACTTTGGCTGAAAATATGAAGGAAGCAATAACAATAGAGAAACGCATCATAGCCTTAGAAAAGAAGAACGTTGTTAATGAACAAAAATCTAAGAAGGCTACTTTTAAAGAAGATCCCAAGAAAAAACAATCGAAAGACCCATTTGATTTAGAAGGATTGCAGAAATTTTTGAAAACCATGTCTAACGAAATGGTTGACATTAAGAAACAAGTAGAAGAGACTTCTTTAGAAAATCCATATAGTTCTTATAGGAAAAATCCTTCAACTGATTCTAAGCCCCCAATTGCAATTACAAATGCAGAATCAGAAGAAGAAGAAGAGGAAGTTTTTAATGAGGATCCTACTGATGAAGAAGAAGTCGTAGAAGTACAAGGAATGTCGGATTTCATCCTCCCAGATGAAGAGGATCAAGAGGAATCACCAGTCAGTACTAGAAGTCAAAAATCAATTCAATCCTCCATAACCTACTCCTAAGCCTAAGAGCGCAAGCTCAACATCTAAGGAAAAATTCGCAGATAAGAAAACATCACCCAAAGCGACTCAAACAAGCCCAGTCCAAACAGATTGACCAACTCCATCTAAAACATTGATAGTTTCTGATGAGATGGAATATAATATTGTAGATGATATGAAGAAGACTAGGGCTAACATTACTTTTATGAATTGAGCAAGTTAAAACATCAACAAAAGCTACTTTTGAAAGAGTTACACGCAATACCAGTTGCACCTCTTCCTATCACTGTAATCTTGCAAGCTTCTCACGAGATGGGAAGATCTCCAACCAATGTGACTAATAAAGTTGATCCAAACGATATCACTCTAATTGGAGGAAGGTCAAGATCTCATACTCCCCCATTTCTTGTTACGTTGAAGTTTTCAACAAAAATTTGCATAATTGTTTAGTATATTCGGGAGCTTCATCTAATATCCTACCTAAATCAATATGTGCAAAGTTGAATGTTCAACCTCAAAAATATGTAGTACATATAGTTTAGCTGGACCAGTCACAGGTTGAAGTGATCAGTGAACTAAATCAGGTGACCATAAGGTTGTCAGCTAACCCAAAGGTATGTCAAGTTATCAATATTTTAGTTGCAGACATTCCAGAATTTTATGGCTTAATTCTTAGCAGAGATTGGTCTAAAAAGCTTCATGGATACTTTGCAATTGACTGGCCGCATATGTGGCTCCCTTATAATGGTAAACCAAATTAGATAAAGGTTGAGCAAGAAAGACATCAAAAATACATAGTGACAGAATTGGAAGGAGAAAATGAACCTGTAGCATACAACAACAATATAATTTTCAACTATTCTGTTGACTCTTTCTTGGGAAATTTTAATGCTCATACTTCGCCTTACTTAGAACATTTTGTTTTATCTCAAGTAGAAAACTTTTCTCAAACAGATAGTTCTAAATGTGTCAATTTTATAGATAGTCTTGTAAATAAATCTTTATTTTGGAAGTTATTTTTTGACGGTTCTAAGTCTAACGAGGGAGTAGGAGCAGGATGCGTATTAGTTAGTCCAGAGGGAAATAAAACCATGCTAACTTGTAGACTCGAGTTTGATTGCACCAATAACACTCTAGAATACAAGGCATTAGTACAAGGATTATACAAGGCAATCGGGTTAAATATCAAGTATCTACAAGTCTTTGGAGATTCTAAAATTGTTATTAGACAGGTATGAAATACTATACATTGTCTATCAGGTCATTTAAGGCATTATCAATCTTTAGTGCAAGATTTGATTGAACATTTTATAGCATTCAATATTTCATCAATTCCTAGACCCCAAAATGCTAGTGCTAACCTCTTGGCAAACGTAAATTCCAAGCTCATTCCCTCAGAAGACTATAGCCCAGACATATTCTTAATCGAATTGGTCTTTAGACCCTCGATTCCTGATAACATTACCAATTGGAGAATTTTCGACGACGATCTTGATATTGTAAGCTTCCTCACATCAGAGGGATCTTAAACTAATTAGATAATTGATGAAGACCAACATGACAAACAATTGCAACAAGATAGTACTAATAATGCAATGCCAAAATCAATAGTCATATTGGAAGACCTATATGATTTGAAAGACTGATTCAAAATATCTACCAATTCAAAACTTCAAAGTTCAACTATGAACTATGAATTAGTAAATCTAGGAATTGATACTAAGTAGCAGAGTATCAACCTAGGCCTTGGCCTAACTCCTGAAGAAAGATTAGCATATGTTAGTCTCCTAAAACAATACAAAAGTGTCTTTGCCTGGAACTATGATGACCTTAAGACTTACGACACTTCTATCATTCAGCATGCTATCCCAATGATAAACAATGAAAAACCCGTCCAGCAAAATCTACGAAAGATCCATCCTAATTTGGCAAATTAGGTTAAGTCCGAACTCAATAAATTATTGAAAGCCAAAATCATTTTTCCTGTTTGACATTCTAGATGGGTTTTCAATATGGTTCCCGTTAGAAAGAAAAGTGGAGACATTAGAATTTTCATTAACTTTCGAAATCTTAACAAATCCTGCCAAAAGGATAATTTTCTTTTGCCTCCCATGGAGCAAATATTGCAAGCAATTGCAGGATCAGAATTAATGTCCTTTTTGGATGGTTTCTTCTGCTACAACCAAGTTTTGGTCCATCCTGATGATCAATTAAATACCATCTTCAAAACCAAATGGGGTACTTGTGCATATCAAAAGATGCCTTTTGGTTTGATCAACGCTGGTGCCACATTTCAAAGGGCCATGGACATCTCATTTAAGGGATTAGTAAACAAATCAGTAGTAATCTATTTGGATGATATAACTGTATATTCTAAAAAACATGGTAATCATCTCAAAGACTTAAAGCAGATCTTCCAACGTTTCCTAAAGTATGGGATTTCACTTAATCCAAAAAAGTCCTTTTTTTGCATTAAGTGAAAGAAAACTTCTTGGATTTATAGTGTCAAAATCTGGAATCCGTATTGATCTCGATAGAATCAAGGAGATTTCTGAAATACCCTTACCCCACAACAAGAAAGCCATGCAATCCTTCCTTGGACAAATTAATTTTGTTAAGAGATTTGTTCTGGACCTTTCAAGGATTATGTCTCCCTTGCAAGCAATGATTAAAAAGAATTCAACCTTCAAATGGAGTCAAGAGGAATATGAAGCATTCAATCTGATTAAACAAGTGATTGTAAACACCCCATCTTTAGCGACTCCAAATATCTCTGATCCTTTCATTTTGTACACATTTGCCTCTAATAAATCATATGCTGCTATACTCACTCAAGCAATTCAAGACAAGGTAGAAGCCCCAATTGCCTTTTTTAGTTGAAATCTGCAAGGGGTCGAACTAAATTATTCTAACATGGAGAAACAAGCTTATGTTGTCTTCAAAGTGATCAAACATTTTAGACCCTTCCTACTTAAAACCCATACAAAAATCATAGTACCGTTTCCAGTAGTAAGAAATCTCTTAGCACAGAAAGACGTGGGTGAGAAAAGAGCAAATTGGGTTACTGCCTTACAAGAATACGACACTAAAATTAAACCAACAAATATTGTAAAAGGTCAAGGCTTTTGCAAAATGCTGGCTGGACCATTGCTCATTTCCGAAATTCCATCTTCAGAAGTACAAAAATATGAGGTAAGCCTAAATGATATTGAATCATTATACATTGATATCATATTTTATCTAAAGAACAGATATGCGCCTTCAAAACTAGATTATACAAAGAAAAGAGCCCTAAGATTGAAGGCTAAGCAATATCAACTCGTGAACGAGGTAATTTTTAGGATGAATTATGATTTTGTCCTCCTTAGATGTCTTGAGAAATCTGAAGCTGAAAAGGTGTTGCAGGAACTCCATGATGGACCAGCAGGTGAACATTATGCTGGAGATGCTACAGCACATAAAATCTTGTGTGCAGGGTATTATTGGCCTATACTATTCAAAGACACACATAGCTACATAAGGAAATGTCAAGTTTGTCAAACTACTGTAGGAAGACAAAAGAAACCATCGTTGCCTTTGCAACTAGTCAATATCAATCAACCTTTTGAGCAATGGGGATTGGATATAATAGGTGAGATCGTTCCTCACTCTTCTAAACAGCGTAGGTATATCCTTACAGCTACAGATTATTTTACTAAATGGGTAGGAGCAATTCCTCTCAAAATAGCTAATGCCAAACACATCATTGATTTCATATATCAGTTCATAATCACTAGGTTTGGTTTACCCTCTACTTTAATTTTTGATAATGCATCGTATTTTTCTGGCAATGCTATGACTGAATTGACGCTCAAAAGAGGTTTTAAACTTAAATACTCTGCCAGTTGTTACCCACAGGGGAATGGATTAGCTGAATCAACAAATAAAAACTTAATCAGAATCATTAAGCAAACCATCGAACAAAATCATAAAAATTGGCACAAATCCTTATTTATTTCTTTATGGGCAGACCGAATAATGCAGAAAGCCTCCATCGGCACTTCTACCTTTAATTTAGTTTATGGGAAAGAAGTGGTCCTTCCAACTCATCTAGCAATTCCCTCTTTGGCCTTAGTTCAATTTATTGATGAAACACCAACTTCTTCCTTACAACTAAGGCAGTTGCAAATTCTTAACATAGGCAAGACTATGATAGTCATCAGCATCTGTTAATCATCATCCAAACCAACAACCATGATCTCCCTCTGCACCTGTTCCATCTGAATAAAAAACAGTTGTGAAATTGTACCAAGATCTTTTAATATAATGCCAGCAATGCATTATTAGAAGTATATGCTCCCCCTAAACCTGTGTCAGATGGTCTCTGTCAGACCCATATCAAACTGTTTTCATCTTGAGTCTGGCCCACTGTTTTTCTTCAAACCAACATATATGTTACTGTATCCACAGAAACATGCGTATGTACGCGAATGCTCCTCATGAAACTCATGTAAAACCACTTTTCTCTAAAACAGATAAGTGTCAATAGCAAGATGATGCATCAACTACTCCCAACTTCTGTCTGAGGTATTCAAATGTCTTCCTGGGCAGTGGTTTGGTGAATATATCAACAACCTGTTCCTTGGAGGGAACATGCTCCAATTTGACCTTTTGTTTAAGCACTTGTTCCCGAAGAAAATGATATTTGATAGGTACGTGCTTGGTCGTTGAATGCATGAATGGATTATTTGAAATACTGATTGCACTTGTATTATCACATAAAATGGAGATAGGTGGAGTACAAGTGATTTGAATGTCTTGCAATGTTTGCATCATCCAAAGGAGTTGTGTGCAGCAAGATGCAACAGCCACATATTCTACTTCAGCTGTAGATAATGCAATTGAACTTTGTTTCTTGCTGAACCAAGATACTAATATAGACCCCATAGAGAATGCACCACCACCAGTGCTTTTTTTGTCATCCACGCTTCCTGCCCAATCTGCATCCGTATATGCATGAAGTGTGATATTTGTATCTCTAGGATACCATAAGCCATAGTTTTGTGTTCCTTGAAGATATTTGAACATCCTTTTAACTGCTTGAAGTGTGCTTATTTTGGATTAGCTTGGAATCTTCCAACTATTCCCACTACATGTGTGATGTCTGGTCAAGTACCTGTCAGATAGAGCAAACTACCAATCATGGATCTATAGG
Organism: Pinus taeda; assembly: GCA_000404065.3. Lineage (NCBI taxonomy): Eukaryota > Viridiplantae > Streptophyta > Pinopsida > Pinales > Pinaceae > Pinus > Pinus taeda. The sequence continues at coordinate 93,345 of APFE031410459.1, read as the reverse complement.
TTGGTTGATGCACTGTTGCTGATTCATCATTTGCGCTGAGGTTGTATCCGGTTACCATAGGGGTACATACTGGTTTCGAATATTCCATGCCATATTTCTTCAAGATCTACTTGAGGTACTTGGTTTGTGATAGAAAGATATTGTCTTTGTTTTGTTGGACTTGTAAACCAAGAAAGTATGTGAGCTCACCAAGCAGGGACATTTCAAATTCTTTTTGCATCACTAAAACAAAGTTTTGACTTATGGCTTCTTCATTGCTACCAAAGATGATATCATCAACATACACAACAAGTATTAGCAATTTCTCATTGTCAATTTTTATATATAGATTGCTATCTACTGATCCTTTTGAAAAACCTTGTTGATGGAGGTATTTGTCCAGAAGATAATACCAAGCCCTTGGAGCCTGTTTAAGGCCATAGAGAGCCTTTCTAAGTCTGCATACAAGTCTTGGATCATTTCCAAGGATGAATCCATCTGATTGCTCAATATACACTTCTTCTTCTAAGTCTCCATTTAGAAAGGCAGATTTCACATCCATTTGATATACTTTGAACTTCTGAAATCTAGAAAGAGTAAGGAACATTCTTATGGCTTCAAGTCTAGCAACCGATGCAAAATTTTCTTCAAAGTCTATGGTTCAATAGAGGAGAGAAATGTTTTTTTTTTCTAAGTAATATTGTGCTATTGATATGGTACAAAAAGAGGTTACAGAGAGGCTTGACCTCAAAGTTGTTGAGCATCAATCATCACCTAAAAATGAATCTGTTTGTTTTGGACTGCCCCAACATAGGGGAAACCAGTCCATTGAACCATAAAGACTGCCCAAACATAGGGGAAACCAATCCATTGAACCAGAAAGAAACCACACCTGGGTAAACATATTTTTTCCAAAAAGACTGAGAGAGAAAATTCATCTCTAGAATAAAAAAATAGGAGTCCTAAAAATACTACTCAGACTTAAACACAACCACCTGGCAGAAAGAATCAATAACTGGTTGCCACGCGTCAAGTCAATTGATCCTCTAGGGCTGGTTCCTCCTCGATCCTACTTGAAAATTAGTACCAGTCATCATCTGCATCAAACACGCCACGTCCCTGAGTTGGTGGAGCCTCATTGGTGCCACCTTTTCCCATCTGCATTTCAGAAGTGTTGTTTAGTCTGCTTCTCGAAGCCTTTGTTCCATTATGCTTGTCATCCTCAGCTGATGGACCACTAGCTATAGTCTTGCCATGCATAGCCACTCTGCCTTCATTTTGTTTCCTATTGCCAGGAATGCTGATTCCTCGACTGCCTGAGGCCTCCCTGTTCTGCTTGTCCTTGAGCCCAGATAGAGGAGCTTCTGGCTCAGACTCTTATGCGAAGGAAATTGTTACAGAGGAAGTGGTTACAGGCCAATTTAAGGTGCTGTGGAAATGGAACTGAGTGTTGTGGGGAGCAGGATAAGGAGGAAGAGGGAAATCCCCTGAGTGGACTGCTACGTCTCTCCCTTTAGTGGCTTGGAATCTAGCATGACCCCTACCACTTTTGGTATTTGGGTGGCAGCAAGAGGGAGAGTTGAGAGGATTGAGCGTAGTAGTGGAGGAGTTAGGGGAAACAGTGGCAGAGTTGGTCGAAACCAGCGTGCGGATGCTGCCTCCACGGGTTCTACCGCGCCTGCTGCGCATACGATGCTTGATGCGTGCCATAGCAAGATTATGAGTTAAGTTGATAGCAAAGGAATTGGAAGTGTTTTGACACGGAGAGTGAGCAGGGGAGGTCAGGGCCTGGTCTAAGATATAGAGGCTGGAGTGAGAGAAATGAAATCTGTTGCCAAGATCCAGGCAAGGAAGTAACCAGCATCGACTGCCGGTCATAGTGCGAATGCAAGGTTTAGTAGCTTGCGGAGGGCAGACACCATGGAGCAAAGGAGAAATTTCATACCGCTCTGCAGGGGACATGGCTATGAGGGAGGTGAATGTGTCTCAGCTTTTAGAGTCGTTTATTGCCCTCTGCAATGTATTATGAATTGGCTTGAGGTTAGCGCTAGGGGCAATGGTGGTAGCCATATGGCTCTCTTGTCCATCGGTTGACCATCTAATCACATTAATTAATAGGATTGACACCTGCATCTGGGTGAGAGTAATGTTAGATAGCTTGAAGCTTCTGTAATAGTTCTTCTTGTTCGTACACCTGCCTCTTTCTACCCCAAAATTTGAGTCTCTAGGTGGTTCTTCTGGACATACCTAGACGGAGTCTTTTCTTCTACTCTTATATGTTCTTCTGGTGCCTCATAGGACTCTTTTTCATCATTAGTCTGATCTGATGTTGAAGGATAGTCCTCTTCATCTTCAAAATCTTCAGTTTTTATTTACTTTGGATTGTCAGCTGCTTCATCAACCACCACATCAATAGTTTCAACAATTTTTCCAAGTCTTTTATTGTAACAATTATATCCTTTACTTCGGGAAGAGTAACCGAGGAGAATGCCTTCATTTGCTCTAGGTTCAAACATGCCAAGATTTTCATCAATCCTTTTTATGTAACATTTGCTTCCAAAAACTTTGAAATATTTTACCGTAGAAGTCTTCCATACCAAAGTTCATGAGGAGTTTGAGTTTTGTTTACCCGAACATTTGTTTTGTTGAGAATTGTAATGGCAGCAAATGAAGCTTCACCCTAGAAGGTTGTAGGAGTTCCAAACTCATCAAGCATACCACGAGCCATTTGTTGAACCATTCCGTTCATCCTTTCTACCACTCCATTTTGTTGGGGATTCCTTGCAGTAGAGAATTCCCTTCTTATTCCGTGTTCTTCACAAAAGTCGAAAAATTCATCTGAGGTAAATTCCCCTCCTCGATCAGATCTAAGGCATTTGATTTTTCGATCTAATTCATTTTCAACCAAGGCTTTGAAAGCTTTTAATTTTTCGAAAGCTTCGCCTTTATGCTTTAGCAACCCTATCCAACACATCCTGGAAAGTCGTCAATGAACAATATAAAGTATTCTTCTCCACAAGGTGAATTTTTCCTTGATGGACCACATAAATTAGTATGGACAAGTTCAAGTGGCTTACTAGCTGATCCTTCCTTCTCAGGGAAATGTGTTCTGGTTTTCTTACCAAACTGACTTGATTTTCATATTGTATTGTTTGGAATTTTGATGTCAGGAACATTGTAAACAACGTGATATTTGCATGATTTCCTTGTCTGAGGGAAGCTTAGATGCCCCAATCTTCTGTGCCATAGCCAATGTTCATCATTTTTTCTTAGATAGCATTGTTGCTGTCCTCCCTTGAGTATGTATAGATTATTTAGAGTTCTTATGCCTTTGATCATTGTTTCTCATGTATCAAGCTCACGAGCAATACATCCTTTTGATCGAAATAATACCTCATTTTCTTGATCACACATTTGGCTAACACTCAATAGATTATGCTTTAAGTCATCAACATACATAACGTTTCCAGCTTTGACTTTTTCTTTCAAAAGAATAGAACCTTTACCTTTTATGAGTGCAGGGGTGTCATTTCCAAATGAGACCTTCCTTTCTTTTTCTAAGGCACTATATAACTGAATTTTTTCCTTATCACCTATCATATGTTTCAAGCATCCAATTTTGATGTACCACTAATTTTCCTGTCTTTCGATATATAAGGTTATACCACATCTTTCTGGTTGCAGTTCTTTCTTTCTCCATGTTTTGGGACCCAATGAAGCTTTCTCATTATGAGATGTTTGCCAAAACTTACTCCTGCATTCAGAATCTTCATGACCGAATTTGTTACAAATAGAGCATTCTATTTCATTTTTAAGAGCAAAAAATTTATTGTAGGTCCTCTTCATGATCCCAGTCACACTCCTTTGATTTCGTGCTTCTCGTGTCATGATGGTCTTGTAGGCAACACATTGAGTAGCTTTGTGTCCAAAGTAATGACATGAAAAACATTGGCCATTGAAGAAATTCCTGCGATTATCGAATATACCGACCAGATGATTGTAGTTTCCATTGACATTCATTCTTGAGGAAAATTGAGAATGATTTACTTGCGGTTGGATGTAGTTTCTATTCATCCTTGAAGTAGATTGACCCCAATTTACTTGGTGATCTCTGTTCATCCTTGAAGTAGACAAACCCTAATTTACCTGGTGATCAACTTTATGCCTTTGCTAACGATTGTCAACCTGTTCACTTCTCCTTGCTGCATCAAGATAACTTTTGGAGGTGGATGGCTTTTGTGCATGAGATGCTTCTTCAGTATATCCAAGACCTATCTTGATTAGAGGAGAACGTTGCACTTTGATAATATCATCTAAAGTTTCAAATCCTTTAGCAAATCTAAGGTTAAGAGCTTTTGTTTTCTCAATATCTTTTCTAAGTCCCACAATTTCACATTCTAATTTTTCATTGTGTTTTTCCCTTTCAGCAAGTTGGAATGTCAAAGTATCTATAATCATACTCTTTTCTTCTAAACAGATTTTAATTATAGAAATTTCTTCATAGATATCATCTTCAAAAGCCATCAAAAGTCTATAATCATTACCATGTTCATCTTCCTCACTATTTGAAAGGCCATCATTGTCTTCATGTGTATAATAGCTCTTCTTACTTACGTTCTGTTTTCTGTTCCATTTAACTAGTTCCTTACCTTTATCAAGCTTATCTTTATGAATACATTTGGATGCATAGTGACCAACTCTCCCACAAACAAAGCATTTGAAAGGTAGCTTACCTCTGAATCTTCCAGAACCCCATTGAAGGTTCTTGACAAAGTTTGATTCTTCCTCTCCTTCTGATGTATTCCTTGACTCATTGTATTCTTCTTTTCTTGAAGCTTTGAATGTGGCTTCTCTCATGTTTGATGGTCCCCCTTTTCTCATTTTGAAACCAGTTAGGATTTTGTGCAGCCGTGACATAGTAATACTCTGAAGATTCTGCTTTTCTTCTATGGCAGAAACTTTTGATTCAAACTTATAAGACAAAGATCTTAGAACCTTTTCAACTAAAGTAACTTCTTTTATCTCTTCACCCAAAATTTTCACGCAATTAACAATCTCATCTATACGTAAGAAATCATTAGCCACATGTTCATCATTTTGCATTCTGAGAGTTTTATATCGAATTCTGAGAGATTGTAGTTTTCCACGTTTTACTTGATCGTCTCCTTCATAACTTAGAATGATCTTGTCCCATATTTATTTGGCAGTTTTGAGTTGCATAACCTTGACGAATTCTGATTGAGATAGAGTCCCCAATAGAGTATTGAAAACCTTTGCATTTGTTTCATACTGCTTTTTACCAGCCGTATCTGTAGGAGTTGCTGATGAAAATGTGTATCCTCCTTCCATGATATCCCAAACTTCTGTACCAAGAGATTGAAGATAGATTGTGGTTCTTACCATCCAATAGACGAAGTTTCTCCCATCAAAGATTGGTGGCTTGATGGATGCCTCTTTTTCATAGTTGCTCATGATGATAGATCTTCCTTCAAGCGATCAAGCTTCTTCTAAAGGACCTGCTCTGATTCCAATTGTTGGAAATAATACTGAGAGAGGGGGGCAAATCAATATTTAACAATTTTTCATTTTCATAAAAAATTTGATATATGCTACTTCTGTTAATTAAACCTGCGTATATACACAACTCTGTTTAGAGAAAACCATGTATATCTTGCAGACTTCTAATTTAGTTAGTTGATCTTATTTTGTGTATCAGAACCATAAAACAGTAATCAAGTACATTAAACACTACAGGCAATCACACACATAAACACAAGATATAAGGTGGAAACCCAATGTGGGTGAAAACCACCTACTGCAATTCGTCTCTTTCTTTTTTTAATAAGAAACTTCTTTTTACAATATTTTTGTACTGGTGCGTCTTATACCAGTACGCTGGTTTCTACCTGCAGAAGACTACAACCTTCTCTCGTTCTCCAACTTCCCCTGGAAGGGAGCTACAACCCCCTTAGCTCTTGTACTAGCTAATGTACTAGTATGAAGGTGCTGACCTATAGAAGGCTACAACCTTCTCTTTTCTTCCAGGGACCACATTTCATAAATTTTCAGACTGGATCCATCAATAACATCAATCAAACATCAAATATATCTACATAAACCAATCTCCTTTGCACCAACCAAAACTGAATCAAACAGTCACTTCTTTGAGTGTTGTAACGAGAATAAAGTAACAATCAATCCTGAACCCAGAACACTGCATCAATAAATAGAAGTAGCTAAAACATATTTTATGAGATGTACACTACTTTAATATGTAGAACCTGCATGCATATGCTATTATCTTAAGGAAAACCCACTTATACGTTGGTTTGTATTATCGAACCAGCGTGTATACACGCATTTGCTATTTTGAACCTGCGTACAAATCTGTAAAAGATAATTTATCCTTTTCAACTATTCAGACATCATTTATATCCAAATCATTAGATTTACAAATCAAGACATGTGCCAAATATAACATATCAAAAATCACACAAAGATACTTCTCTTCAAGCCTTGAGATATTAACCCATCAATAGAACTTATCCTTCTTCTAGCACTTAGGTTCCTCCTTGATTCAGATCCATCTATGCACCATAACCCAATGACCAGTATTCTAGATCTTGCTTTTCATAAGATATTCAATCTTTTAGTGCCTTTGTGTTAGAAAATTATATATTACAGAGCAATGGAACAAATAAAATATTGCATAAATATAAACACAGAAAACACATAAAACAAGAAAGACACCGACATACGTGGTTCACCCAGTTTGGGCTACGTCCACCCCAAACAGCCAGTCCTTCCTTTCTATTATCCAGAAAAATGAAGAGACACAACCTACAACAGATCCACTGTAATATCCTCTGTTTTCTCTCACAGTCTCACCTCTTTGCTTGTCGCTCACACAATACACATATATTACACAAACTCAATACAATGCCCTCATACAAAGAGAGGGGTTGCCTTCTAGGGAAAAAAACCCTAAACTAAACACAAGTTATACCATTAGATCATCTGCCTAATGAACAGCCCAGATTGACTAGATATTACTATACTTTTACAAGGCAATTTTACATTTGTTTTTAGCTTTGGGGGCACTGCCCCCGAACCCCCGCCAAGGGACCACTGGCCCCCAAACCGCCCAGCTGGGGCGGATTGGGCCCCCCAAACCCCCACGATTGGGACAAGTCCCCCTCGTACCCCCCCGCATGGAGGGGTGTACAAACTTCTTGGGGTATACATCTGGCTGAAACAAAGAGCTCTAAACAATCATGCTCCATAATCAACAATCTCCCACTTGGAGAATGATTGTAGCAACTCCACCGCTGCTTCATTTGCTAGACAGTGACTCCTCTTTGGACCTGGTTGTTTCTCATCTTCATCATCATCCTTAAATACCAATTGAAACTGAGCATATTCTCAGTTTCTCCCTGGTTACAACTTTTGTTAGCATATTTGTAGGATTCTGGCTAGTGTGTATCTTTTCCATCTTCAACTCTCCATCTTCCAACACTAATCGTATGAAATGGTACTTGAGCTGTATGTGTTTAGTCCTGGAATGAAATGCTAAGTTCTTTGCAAGATGAAAGGCACTTTTGGTATCACTGTATAACGTGCCCATATCATGCTCCTTACCTAATTCACCCATAAACCTTTGTAACCAAATCATTTCTTTACTAGCCTCCATAGCAGCAACATACTCTGCTTCTATTGTTGAAAGTGAAACAACACTTTGGATTTTTGAAACCCAACTGACAGTTGTTCCACCAACAGTAAATACATATCCTATAGTGCTCCTCCTATTATCTTTGTCACCTGCTATATCTGCATCAACATATCCCTGTAGAGAAATCTTTGAACCACCAAAGCATAATGCTTGATTTGTGGTACCTTTTAAATATCTAAGAATCCATTTCACTGCCATCCAATGTTCCTTTCCTGGATTGTTCATGTACTTGCTTACAACTCCCACTGCATGTGCAATATCAGGCCTTGTGCAGACCATTGCATACATTAAGCTTCCAACTACTGATGCATATGGAACTTTAGACATATAATCCATGTCTTCTTGGGTCTTTGGACACATTTCCTTGCTAAGTTTGAAATGGCTAGCAAAAGGTGTACTAACTGGTTTGCATTGTGCATGTTAAATCTTTTCAACACCTTTTGTATGTACTCATTCTGAGACAATGTTAATTTACGATTTTTCCTGTCTCTAGTTATTCTCATACCAAGGATTTGTTTTGCAGCTCCCAAATCCTTCATTGCAAATGAATTTGCCAATTTTCTTTGAGCACATTTATTTCCTGCATGTTAGATCCTGCAACAAGCATGTCATCTACATACAATAACAATATAATATAGCTGCCATCATTTTGCTTTTTCAGATAAACACAATGATCAGAGTGACATCTAGTATAACCTTGTTCAGACATAAAAAACTTGTCAAATTTTAGATACCAATGCCTTGGAGCCTGTTTTAAGCCATACAAGCTCTTCTTCAACCTGCACACAAGTTTCTCCTTCCCTTTCACTTCATATTCTTGTGGCTGCTGCATATATATCTCTTCCTCCAAATCCCCATGGAGAAAGGTTGTCTTTACATCTAACTGCTCAAGATGCAAATCTTCAGCTGCTACAAGACTTAAAATAGTTCTGATTGAAGTCATTTTAACAACAGGAGAAAATATTTCATCAAAATCAATACCTTTCTTTTGTGCAAACCTTTCACCACAAGTCTAGCTTTGTACCTCTGTTTTCCTCCATCTTCTTCCTTCAGCTTGTAAACCCATTTATTTTGCAATGTAGTTTTACTTGCAGGAAACCTGACTAAGTCCCAAGTCTGGTTATGTATTAAGGAGTCCATCTCTTCTTCGATGGCTAGATCCCACTTTTTCCTACTTTCAACATGTATTGCTTCTTCATAACGTTTGGGTTCACCAGAATCAGTCAACAATAAATAATATAATGAAGGATAGTATCGTTCAGGGGGTATACTTATCTTGGTAGATCTTCTAACACCAATTTCAGGTGTTTGGGGTGCCTGTTGCTGTTGTGGTTGTTGTTGTTGTTGATTATTATTATTTCAGGCACCTTTACTTTTTCAGTGATCCCATCAAGAACTGTGTATTCCTTGTTTTCTTTTTCTTGTCTCTTTTCCTACAACTGAGTCTTATACAAGACCTTTCCATTAAATATTACATCTCTGCTCCTAATGATTTTGTGATTTTCATAATCATATAAGTGATAACCAAAATCATTAACACCATGTCCAATAAAGGTACATTTCTTTGATTTTGCCTCAAGCTTTGTTCTATTTTCTTTATTAATATAGACAAAGGCCTCACAACCAAAAGGCTTTAAAAAGGAGTAGTTTACCATTTTACCTGTCCATGATTCCTCTGGAACACCACCATCCAAGGAACTTGAAGGCCCTTTGTTTATTAGATAAACAACAGTATCTACAGCATCTGCCCAAAACTGTAAATGCAATCCTGCATGCAATCTCATGCACCTTGCACGCTCCATGATTGTCCTGTTCATCCTTTCTGACACACCATTTTCTTGTGGTGTTCTTGGAACTGTTTTTTGTCTGCGAATTCCATGCTCTGAACAGTACTATCAAACTCTTTGCTGCAATATTCACCTCCATTGTCTGATCTAAGACACTTCAATTTCTTTCCTGTCTCAATCTTAACCAAAGCTTTCCATTTCTTGAAAGTATCAAATACATCAAATTTATTCTGAATACAATAAATCCAAGTTTTCTAGTTGCATCATCAATAAAAGTAACATAATAATGAGAGCCACTGAGAGATGATACTTGAACAAGTCCCCATACATCTGTATGCACAAGCTCTAATTTTTCATTCTTCTTTTCTTTCCCAACTCTGAGAAATCTGACTCTCTTCTGTTTTCCATAAATGCAATTCTCACAGAAGTCCAAATCAACATTCTTCAAACCCGACAACAAATTCCTTGAGTGAAGAATCTTCATCCCCTTCTCACTCGTGTCCAAGCCTATGATGCCATAATGCTACATCTGCTCCTTTGGAAGTTAAAGCATTAACAGAGTTAGAAATACCATTGCATAAATACAATGTACCAACCTTTTCGCCTTTTGCTATTACCAGGGCTCCTTTGGTGACCTTCGAAGCTTTATCTATGAAAGTTGTCACACAACCTTCACTGCCTAACTACCTTATTGAAATTAGATTTTTCTTGAGATCTGGAACATGTCTTACCTCCTTTAGTAGCCATTGGTTTCCATTCGGCTGTTTTACAAGAACCATACCCATTCTAACAATTTTACAGGTTTTATCATCACCCAAATGGACTTGTCCAAAATCTCCTTGAATATGGTCATGAAAGTATTTCTTATCAGGTGTGGCATGGAATGAGGCCCCTAAATCTTCCACCCAGGAATCAATAATATTTACAAAATAAAGAATCAAAGCATCTTGTAACATCACACGTGTTACATTTTCTTCATGATTGTTTTCTTGCTGTGCATCTCCCTCTTTTCCCTTTCGAGATCTACAGTCTTTCTTTAGATGTCCTTTCTTTCCGCATTTCCAGCACACTATCCCCAATCTGGACTTAGATCTACCTTTCCTTGATTTACTGTGATATCTTGAGCTCTTTCCTCTTTCCATTTTTCTTCCCCTAGACTCTGCACTCAAAGCATTACCTGATGTCTCACTGGAGCTTTTCAGTCACATTTCCTTGCTAAGGGTAGCATTGACAACATCATCAAACTTTAAAGTACTAGATCCAGAAACAAAGTGACTAATGGCCATTACTAAACCATTCCAATTTTCTAGCAATGAGCACAAGAATAACAAAGCTCTAACTTCATCATCAAAGTTTACCCCTACAGAACTTAATTGACTTGTAACTGTATTAAAATCATTTAAATGGTTTGCAATAGATCCACCTTCTGACATCTTCATATTAAATAACCGTTTCATAAGAAATACCTTGTTTGAGGTCGAGGGTTTTTCATATAGTTTTGCCAACGCCTAAATCAAACCCTCTATTGTTGTTTCCTTCGAAATGTTGAAGGCGACCGACACTGCAAGGCATAACTGTACTGTTCCAACTGCCTTTCGATCGAGAATGTTCCATTCTTCATCTGTCATAGCCGTCAGCTTCTTTGTTTTTCCACTCAATGGTAGGTACATATATTTCTGATATAGATAATCTTCCATCTGCATCTTCCACAGCGGGATGTTTTGGCCGTTAAATTTCTCAACCCTAAACTTACCATTTTCCGCCAATGCTCCCGCTCAAATGAGAAACCCTTCTTTCCTACGAGTTTATTAGCCAAATAGACCTAAATATGAAGCAGAACAACAAGCTCTCACTAATGCAGAGAGGAATCTATGGAAGAAAGACAAAAAAAAGACTGCACAAGCATTGTAGCTTATCTAGGAGGGAGTCACGGAAAACATGGGTGACCTTGGCAACAAGCTATAAACGTATGGCCAAAGTTAATATTGCTAAGTTGCAAAATACTAAGAGAGATTTTGAAGGTTTACAAATGAAGGAAACATAGGACATCAATTCTTTCATGAATCGGGTCATGACTGTCGTAAATCAGTTAAAAATTTAAGGTGATGAAAATAAAGATCAAACAATGGTGGAGAAGGTACTTAGATCTTTTTCTACAAAATTTGATGTTGTGGTAGCAGTGATAGAGGAAGCCAAGGATTTGACATCATTAAAATTTGATGAGTTGATGGGACCACTTCTATCACATGAGCCAAGGATAGAACAAAAAGGATTTCACTTTAGAAACTGCTTTCAAAAGTCAGGTTTCTATTTTAAGAGACATATCTCAATGCAGAAGTAGATCAAGAGACAACGGATGATGCAAAAGACAGGGGGGTCAAAGAGATGACTAAGAAGGGAACAAACATGACATTAGACACAACAATATAAGAGTCAACAATAATCAAAGAGTTGAAAAATCAAAGGTGAGATGTTATTATTGCAATAAATTTGGTTACTATGACTGTGATTGTAGGAAGAGGTTAGCTGATCAAGGGAACCAGAGAGATAATGTCACTATAGATAGTACTAACTCCATGTTCCTAGCTTGCCATACCATGCAAGAACCTTCCGATAATGTGTGGCTAGTAGGTAGTGGTTGGAGTAACCACTTGACACACAACAAGAATTTAGTTAAGTTGGATCGATATGTGAAGATAGACGTAAATTTAGGGACTGACAAAACTGTGGATGTATATGGCAAAGGAATGGTCAACGTTCTGGCCAAGCAGGGGGGAGCCAGAGATAATCTCAGAGATATATTATATTCTTGGTCTCAAACATAATTTGATAAATGTTGGTAAATTGAAAGAGAAGTCATATAGAGTTATCTTTCAAGGACAGGAATGTGTTATATATGACAAGCACCCAAGCAACCAACTAATAGAAAAGGAGTAGATGAACAGGAACAAACTCTTTCCTCTAGTTATGAATTACAGTGATCAAGTCAGTTCTTTTACTATTGCATGTTATAATGATTATTGGTTATGACACTTTTTGTTTGGACACTTGCACTTTTCTGGTCTAATATTGTTGCAGTAGAAACATATGGTTAGAAGACTACCTCTCATCAAAGAACCTTCTAGCACTTGTGAGTGTTGCATCCTAGGAAAGAAACACTATGAAATTTTTCCAAAGGGAGTTGTGTACAAGGCAAAGCAACCTTTTGATCTAGTCCATACAGACTTGTGTGGGCCTATGAGGACACAATCAATTCATGGAAGTTGTTACTTCTTGACTTTCATTGATGACTATAGAAGAAAGGCTTGGGTTTACTTCTTGAAGTAGAAGTCTCAAACTTTTGCAAAGGTCAAGGAATTCAAAGCCTTAGCAGAGAAGCAAAGTGATCGACATATCAAGGTACTGAGGTGAGATCATGGTGGAGAATATCATTCAAAGGCATTCCATGATTACTGCAAACAACATGGAATAAAAATACAATTTACAGCCAGGTACACACCGTAGAAGAATGGTGTAGAATAGAGAAGAACATGACAATTATGAACATGGCGAGAAGCATGTTGAAAGGAAGAAACTTGTCTAATATGTATTGGGCAGAAGTAGTTTCATGCATTGTTTATGTCATAAACATATTTGTTACAAAGAGTGTGATGAACAGAGTACCAGAAGAAGCATGGTTAGGTATGCCTTGTGGCATATCTCATCCCAGAGTATTTGGATGTGTAGCTTATGCACATGTGCCTAAAGAGCTAAGAGAAAAATTGGATGATAAAAGTGAAAAACTCATATTTACTACTTATAATGAGCAGTCAAAAGCTTACAATTTTTATAACCCTATTACTAAGAAGTCCATAATTAGTAGAGATGATGTGTCCAAATAACAAGGATCATGGAATGGTAGTATAGACAAAACAATTGATGCACAAGTGCCACCGATGGAAGAAGATGATGTAGGAGAAAAGGAGCAACAAGTATCACAGGTGAAGACAACAAACATAGACACACCAACAAAGACTCCAAGATTTTTTGAGCAACATGGTTAGATCAATAGATAATAATTCTGCAAACAACCAATCAGGAGATGAATCAAGCAATGGTAAAAGAAATATGAGAAATGTGAAATATATTTATGATGATTTGGATGTTAGTTCAAATTTTGCATTGTTGTCATTCCAAACTTCTTCATCTGAAGAAGAAATCATAAATGAAAATTGGGTGCAAGCCATGGATGAAGAAATTGAAGCTATTGAAAAGAATGATACATGGGATTTGGTTGATTTACCAAAGGATAAAAATATCAATGTTGTAAAATGGGTGTACAAGACAAAGATGAATGAGAAAGGTGAAATTTATAGATTTAAAGCAAGTCCTGTAGAAAAAGGATTCTCACAGCAACCAAGAATAGATTTTGGAGAAACATTTTCTCTGGTAGCCAGATTGGATATTGTAAGAAGAGTTCTAGCCACAACAACTCACAACAAGTGGAATTTATATAAGATGGATGTGAAATCAACCTTCTTGAATGGAATTTTAGAAGAAGAAATTTATGTGTAGCAGCCTCTAGGATATGAAATTGAAGGTAAAGAAGACAAAGTTTACAAGTTGAAGAAAGCGCTCTATGGACTCAAGCAAGTGCCTAGAGCTTGGTATAGGAGAATTATTAGCTATGTTGTCACCTTTTGCAAAACGTGTTCTAGATGTAAAAAAGAGTGCAAAGGAGCAAATATATTTTTAGCCATCTTCCAAGTCATAGAAGCACAAAAAGCCCAAATCAAACCCCTCCAAAGGAAAGTTCTCTAAACAAGCTTTCCAACGATATGTGGAAGTCCTAGAGTGGACTTCTAGATAAAAAGTTAGAGCAAGTTGAAGTTCTACCTTTCAAAACCAAAAGACAAAGGAAAAACTTGAAAAATTCTAAGTTTGAGTTTGTGTCCATCCGCCACGTGTCCAATCAGAAATCAACGATTAGAAGTGGAGGCACATGATACATTGAATATCGGAGGTCTCGTGCAGTGTTGAGGAAAATCAACGATCACCAAGCGCAACAGTGCTCGACATGTTGCAAATCAACAATCGACAATCCTTGAGGGACCACTGTAAAGAAATTGCAGAAAAAAATGTCGATAGTGTAAACTGTTGGGAGAATGCCTTGAATCATTCACAAAGGTATTCAGCTACAAAACTAGAAGTGGGCAGGACTTTTCTATCTCCTCCAGAGAGTCGCATGATTAAATACCATTGGTCTTAATAAAGCCACATGACATCTTACGTCATAAAGATGTGGTAGTATGGTGGACACATAGCATGTACATTCTATGTTTTAAGGGGTCATAAGGGGCCAAAACAAGGTGACATGTGTGACCACTCACAAGGTGACTCGTTACAGAGGATGACGTCAGGTTGCAAATCGACAATCACAATATTGAAGTTCCTGGCATATCGGTTATCCATGATCACACACCATAGCATATCGGTGATAAAAAATTAGATGTCCTACATATCAGAGGTCCCGCAAATCATAGGTCCCACAATATCGAAGGTCCTACAATATCAGAGGTCATGCAATATCAACAATTGCAAATAGTGTGATATAAACATTTCATAAAGGAGCATATTAGGGTTTCTTTCGATATGCATATTGGGGAAATACCCGATACCATGGGCCCAAAGAAATGCGGACAGGTGGCATAAGGCGGGTAGCATATTGTGTCTTTCGACCAATGGTTGGGCAGAAGGTTGATAATTTTTTTTATAAAGTAGAAAAAGTTTATCAAAGGTTTTTTATGTGTTCAAGCTTTGGCGCAAGCCCTCCCTCATTCCCTCTACATGTGGATCGGGCAACGTCACACATTGCAATTGCAAGTTTTGGGACGGTGCAACCGAATGCAAGGTTGTGAAATCCTCGATCTCTAAATTCTGATATTCCAAAGTGGCCCAGATGCATAAGTGTGTGGTCCTATGTGTTACAAATGGGGACTGCTATTGATGTAATGATTCAAAGAATCGATCCCTGTCCTAGCTAAAGGGTTTTAAGCCCCACTATCAATCAACCAATATCCCAGAGTGTCTGAAGGAGATGCAGTAGAAAGGGGAAATATAAGATAGAATTATTTTTTCTTGTTATCAACAATATTAGATTCATCATACCTAATGTTTCCTGATCTCTTGGGAGGACCACCATTTCCTTGATGAGAAGAAGGAGCATTCATTTTTCCTTGGTTGTTGAATCCGACATTCCTCTGATTGTTGTTGCCGCTAAAATTATTGTTGTTGTGGTTGTCATCATCATGAGGTGTATCCCTTCTAGTAGGACACTCCCTAGCATAGTGACCAAGCTTGTTGCAAATGAAGCATCTTCCCTTCCTTCCATTTTTGAAACCTGACCTTCATTAACATTGCTTCTTTGAACCTACATTGTTCTTATTTTTAGCATGAGTGGAGAATGCAGTAGGATCATTCCTATTTGAAGGTATATCTAGTTCCATCATCCTTATTTATTCTTGAGAGAATCCAATCATTAATTATTCAAAACCTGGAATCCTGTCGTTACTAATAATAGTAGTGTTGAACATGTGCCATTCATGAGGGAGTCTTCCATGGGAAATGAAGGTAAGCTCCCTATCAGCAATAACTTCTCCAATTGAAAGAATGCCATTTTTATCTTTGTAATTATCATGAAGTAGGAGTGACCTTCATTTCTTCCTCTTTTTATATCCTTCGTCTTATTCTTGAGGAAAAGAATTCGATTTGCATTGCTAGATTTGAACATGCCAACCAACCTGTCATATATCTCCTTTGAAGTGTTCAAATCAGAATTGTAAGCAAATAAATGCTTATAAATAGAATCCCTGATGATCTTCTTGGATTTGACTTCACCCTTCTTGTACTTGGTCTTAGCAATAGTCGGTGCATAAGAAGGAAGTTCTGAAATCTTTCCCTGCACATAGTCCATCACATCTTTCTCTTCTAATGTCAAATCAATAGACATCTTCCATGCATGGTAATCATATTTATCATGAAGCTTATCATTAGACTTGATGTAGGATGTGGAAACCATTGAATATTGTCTTTTATCAGTGATTTCTCCTCTTGGTGATTGCTCTTCTCACTCTTGCTTGGGCTTTGTCTTCACCTCAGCTCTAATACCATGTTAATTTTAGGATAACAATGGTATTTCTATGCCTAGAGAAATTTTACTTCAATTTATTTACTAGCCCAATATCAATATCTAGTTTAGCAATCACATCAACATGATAGTAAAATGCATATAGAACATAAACAATAACAGTAGAAGACTAGCCAAGATAAGAGCACAAAAGATATGGCACCTTTCAAGGACAAACCCTAATGTGGAGAAACACTTAATCAGTTCTTCTTATAATTTTTTAGAAGATCAGTAGAGAGAGTACAATGTATAATCTTCACTTGTCTAATTACAGTGAAAATATGATCAGTCAAACAAAGAAACCTAAAGCCCTAACCAGAAAGTCAACATTGGTCAAGAGGGTAGAATTCTTCCTTTATTCAGCTTGGTCAAACCTAGTCAACTTTGGCTTCCAACAACAAGTCTAATCAGCCCAAAAACAGTCCAAAAAAGTCCAGTGAAATGTGGTCAACAAAGGTCAACGCTATAGCCATCCCTAGCATAGTTAATGTTGGTCAAACAAGAGTCAAGGATGCCTCAAATTTTGTGCCCGAAATTGTGGCTTTCTCAAAAAGAAATCCTCCACCCAAAACCGCACTATAACACGTCAACACTTGGTCAATGCAAGTCAAAGCAGTCTCTACAATTTTGGTCAACTATGGCCAATGGACGAAACAAAAAACCCTTCCTTTTCTTCACACATGTGGAGAGCAACCTCTGAATTTTGTACCCAATCAATGAAGGAGAGAGAAGATGTTAGTGAGTGAAGTGTCCAAAATGAGGAGGCATCATGTATTTATATGCAAACATTGAGGATGAATAGATGTGACTATTGGGCTTTTGAGCCTACATGAGTTTGCTGGATGACCTTGACAATTTGTCCATAATCAAAATAAATTCATAATTCAATTTTTACATGTCAAAATGGGATGATCTTTAGATCAATCCTACACCACTTGGAGAGAGGAATCCAAGAAAAATATGAGTTGCCTCATATGAGTTCTCCAATGTGAAGTTTGGCCCTAGTTTCCAAAATTAACAATTTCCTTACCTTCTTCCAGATTATGAAACTAACTCAGATCGATTTCCTTCTACAAAACTTGAATTGAGAAACCTTTCCACAAAAGCCCAAATCTTGTACACATCCTCAAAATTGATTAAAAATCTAAGAGATGTAGTTACAAATCCCACTCAAGTTATCATAGTTTTGCCTTCATAGTGGCCATTGGCCATGGGCTCACATAAAGAAGGATTATTTGAATCCAAAGCTTCTTGGAGTCCTGCATAATTTTCCATCCAACAAAGATGACTAAGAAAACCCAAGCCAAGGGAGATCCTATTTCATTCTACAAGTTTCTGTACCACTTATGGATTGATTAGAGGTCCATTATGGTCATACGGATTGAAATCTACTACTGCACCTCCATTATACCTGACCTTCAACCCATATATGTGCACAAGGTCAAATTACACACCCTCCATCCAACTTTTTATTTGTAAACAATGGAAGGAATGATAATTTGAATCAAGGGTTATGCCATTATTTTGATGGTTTAGATTTTAGAAAAGGGATCGTGGAGGGTTGTTCTCATCCTCCTTGTAAGTATAGGTTTGACAAAATTAATTGGGAAAATGCATGCCCAAAAGATACAGATGCAGGTACATGATGAATTGTGATCTAAAACCATTATATTTCTTTGTACAATAGTAGCTAAATCATGTTCCCTTAATAGTGCATATTATAATGTACAACACTGACACTTTTTTGTTTCTCATGAATTCTTAAAGTTTCTACAAAATTGTGTGTATCTGGGTGGAAAAATATCATAATTTTGTTGGAGGCACCCTTTTCTTGTTTCTTTGTATTTATCAGAAACTTCACATGTATTAGAGATCACCAAATTAGAGATGGCCTTTTTACCACCATTCAAACATTAACAAGATCTTTAAAGATTATATGGTAAAACCAAAGGTGGGGAGAGACCCTAAACTAGATTGCCGACTGTTGAATAGAGGAGTGTTGGAATATGTCATCTTCTTTTAAGAATTGACCTCTTCCTTTTAATAAAAGAAATACATATATTTATTCTCCCTGCTACCATTAGAATTTCCCTGATCCTTTTAAATACAGGTACAACATTAAATTCACAGCATGAAATTTATTGACATGGAATAAGGGTAAACCATAAATGAGAAAAGGGGTTGAAGGAAAAACCATTTCCTAACCTTTAGGTAGAGGGTGTAAAATGCAAGACCATAGAAATAAAAATATTAATTTTAAATAACCTAAATTATGCAATATTTAAGGGAGTTTAAAAAACTTTCTGACATCCACATGAATCTTTCAGCATTGAGAGGGCTCAATGCAGTACTGATCGTAAGATTGTAACTATTTCATTCTCTACTACTAGATTTGTCTCACATTCGTGACAAATTCTCATAATTTTAGGATATGTAAAGAGGGATTGTTTTTTCAGTCATTTTGACCATTAGTCAATATTGTGGTAAGTTTCTAACCTTGTACATATATGATTTTCTCACACATTATGCCTTTCTTCCCATTATAGAAGACAAAAACATTTAGTGGGTTATTATCTTATTTTTGATGTTTAAAAAAGAGTGTACAACGATAAATCAACAAGGATTTGAAAAATAAGTGAAGAAAAGAATGGGAAAAGATGCCAAAATTATGCAAAAACTAAGAAATGTTGTTTGTTTCAATCCCAGTTCTAATAACACTAGTTATTATTGGGGCTGGCTATTTTTTTTTTAGGGTAAAAATCCTTTGACATGTTATAACTTCATGTATATGCTAAAAATATCTCTGTCTGAGAGAAAACTAGATTTTCCCCTCTCAATAAGAATGGAGGATGAGGTCTTCACCATCACACCATGGATTCTTTTGTTTGATGTGTCTAATGAAACACTGTTTGGAGAAAGAAAGTTGATTGGAAAACTAACTTGACTTGAGGCTAATTGGAGTTCCGGTTGTCATAGCCTTGAATAGTCATAGAGAAGTTGAAGGCCATGACCTTGCTCTATTAAATTTTCTCATTATAGAGTGTAGAATTCAATCTTAATGAGAAGTGTTAATTGATATAGTTTTCTTGATTCACTTTGTTGCGTTAAACAACAATTTTCCGATGTTGTGTTTGGTGTCCTAGTATCTAAGTCATTAATGATGCCAAGTTTTGGCATGAAACAACAAATTTATGATAATATTTGGTCAATAATATTTTATGCATTCACAAGATTATATATTCTCAATTCACTTTATTGAACGTTGATGCCAACTAGCATTACAAATAGGGAGGTAACTTACTAACAATTACAAATAAGCAAGAATCTTTTGTCTATTATTTTCAATTTAGATGATCATTTTTTTCCTCATGGTAGACACAATGTTAAATAGATAGTAAACATTTTGGGTTGGTATATGTAGATGCATCAATCTTCTGAGAGTGATCTTGATGGGAACCCTTCTAGGCTTGCCCGGGGGACTAATATCAGTGTTGAAGATGTTAATAAAGCAGTTCAACATTTTCTTAAGAATTATAGAGATGATCCTTCTTATCTTGAGAGAAAATACATGCAGATTTTAAAGAAGGTCATAATTTGTTGTTATTTTATTTTTAATTGTTCTCCACTTATTAACATGTTCTACCTGCTATATATTCTTTGGGTGGATGTCTTATATTTTGTGTTGACTACATTTAGTTGACAACTCCTACAGATAATGGAAGTAGAAGGCGATTATTTGAACATTGATGCAATGAACATATTGGATTATGATGAAGACCTTTATGGGAAGATGGCTATATAGCCCCTTGAAGCTCCTTTTATTTTTCATATAATTTTGATGGATGTTGGTGTTTTCCTTAAACCTTCATGGGAGAAGCACATATAGGTGGGCGAACTGCAATCCTATCAAATTTCATGTGCCAGGTCTATATCTCGTTTTTAGCTTATGGTTTCATTTGCATGGTGTTTCCAAATTGACCGCCCCATAAAATTATTAAAAATATTTATTTTTATTCACATAACTGCTTTTTTATTTAGGAAAGAATATTCAATCTCAAAGATATAGTTAACATGCAAGATTTGAATCTCTCAAATAGGATTTGGTGACCAGTGCATTTTTTCTATGCTATCTAATCTCTTTAGCCATTTTGTTCAATTCCCCTTTTTAGTGGAAAATATGCCTGGGTTGTGTTTGCCTTAAAATCTAGATATTGAGAAAATTATTTCAGTGAAAGGGGTGATTATACATTGTAGCTCAATAATTTTAGAAATCAAAGAGGATTTTTTCAGATGCCTTTTTTGTGGCTATGCTCCACCACCACTGCCCATTGATAGAGGTATTCATATGCTTGAGTGCAACTATAATTTTTTTTTATAGTTATAGATTTTGACTGTAGCTTGTGTTTCTTCATTCTTTTGTAGTTGCTTGCATAGAATGGAATTTATACTGAAGGGAAAATAAAATTTTAGAGTGATGCATCAATGTTCATGATTTATTCATGCCATTGGAAACAGTCCTCAACCTTTCTTAGTGAATACTACTCATTTCCTATGAACATGGTTGTGTAATGTATAGAGAATTTTTTGGAAGAAATCACATTGAAGATTTTGGTTGACGCATTTCAAACCAACGAGTGTGGTTCATCATCAAGACACGATGAAGAAACATATCTAGGACGAAGGTTAAATAGGGAGATAGGTCAACCTAGCAGCTAGAAGATAACAACGATATTTGACCGGGTGAGGGGCAAGGGAATGTTTAATAATATTTAAATAAATTTTAATAGCTTATTTTATTAAAAAAATGTATATGTATATTATTTAACAACTATATTTGTTAATGGTTTTATTTTATGAATATAATAATAAAAGAATAAAAATATTAACTACTCATATTTTTATTGAACTATATTCAATTAAATTATAATATATTAATCAAATAAATATTTAAATT